>PVKU01006925.1:0-95424 GCA_004027475.1 Anoura caudifer
CTCCAAGGAAGCAGAGACATGTGAAAGGATGCTCAGCATTACTAGCCATCAGAGGGCTGCAAATTAAAACCACAATGAGATACCACTTCACAACAGTCAGAATGGCCATCATAAACAAATCAACAAACAACAAGTGTTGTAGAGGACATAGAGAAAAGGGAACCCTAGTATACTGTTGGTGGGAATGCAGACTGGTGCAGCCACTGTGGAAAACAGTATGGAATTTCCTCAGAAAACTACAAATGGAACTGCCTTTTGACCCACCAATTCTAGTGCTGGGATTATAACTGAAGAATCTGAAATACCAATTCAAAAGAACCTATGCACCCCGATGTTCATAGCAATACAATAGCCAAGTGTTGGAAGCAAACTAGGTGCCCATCTGTAAAGGAGTGGATCAAAAAATGGTGGTGCATTTATATAATGGAATATTATGCAGCAGAAAGAAAGGAGCTCCTGCTCTTCACAACAGCGTGGGTGGAACTAGAGAGCATTATGCTAATGAAGTAAGCCAGGAAGTGAAGAACAAATACTATATGATCTCACTTAAAATTGGAACCTAATCAACAAAACAAACAAGCAAGCAAAATATAACCAGAGACACTGAAGTTAAGAACAAACTGACAGCAACCATTGGGGGTGGGGAGGGAAATAATGGGGGGAAGAAGGGAAAGAGTCATCAAAGAACATGTATATAGGACCCATGGACAAAGCCAAAAGCAGGCAGGATTGAGGGTGGGGGAAGTGGTGGTGGGAAAATGGAGACAACTGTATTTGAACATTAATAAAAAATGATAAAAAAAATAAAAATATAGATTCCTGGCTTTCATGCCAGGTGGAAAGAATCAGAATATCCAGGAGTAGGAATCAATCTACTTATTTTTTTATTCCCTAGCAGATTTTGAAGCATTCATTATAGACCAGGACCTTCAGTTTTGTGTAATCGACCACAAAGTAGATGGAAAGGTCTAAGGTGCCCATCCCTTCATGAGGACCTGGACATGAACAACAGCAGAAAAAGATGAAGTCCAGGCCACTTGATTTACTTAGAGGTGAGTTCACAAGCTCTCCTTTGCAAAAGCCAACACACATTCAAGCACTCTTTTCCTATGGTAACATATCACCTGCTCCTTCCTATTAATCAGGAAAAGTCCTCATTCCAGGACTCTGGAAATGTCAGGTCTCCTAATCAATATAGTGCAGAGATAATGTTAGAGAAAAAAAGCTCTGATCATCAGCCAAAAGAATCAGGGGCAAAAAGGAGGAAACTTGCTCCTCTGATTAGTAAGTATATTGTATCTTTACTCCAAAGAATTAATCACATTTGCACAGCCAAGAAACATCATAGAATAAGAAAAAAAGACCCCATGTGTGTGAATGTGCATACATTTATCACTACAGCTTTCCAAAATGTGATACTACAAAGTTGTAAGGAAAGTAAATTTTAACTGACTCTGATCTTGACTTAAATTACAAAATTGGAAATGCATTCCCATGTGAGGAGGGAAGATCCTCCAAACAAATGAGATGTAGATTTGGGGTAGCAAATTGGTTATTCAGACAATAGTCTATACCCCAAATCAAGCTAGGTACTTTGACACTCACTTCCATAGATGTGAACTATGCCCTTAACATTCTCTCTGCCAGGAGTCCTGTAAAATTGGCCTATATCTTTAACAATTGTTTCTATTACCTCTACTGAACAGGGTAAGAAAAGGGAAAACTTCATAGAGGCTGCTTTTTTTCTCACACCTCCAACCTCTTCCCCCTGATGTCAATCTAGGCTTAGTCACTTATTAGCTATGTGAACAAATCTTTCTGAGATCAGTTTCCTCATTTTAAAAATGGGGATAATATTACCTATTTTGAGGACTGTCTGACTTATTGATTATGAGGAGAAGATTGATTTTGATTGATATACTGATATTCACTGAGTGCTATGTGCCAAACCAAAAAACAAAAACAAAAACATTGTGAGCTATTATCATTTCCACTTTACAAATGAGGAAACTGGAGGCAGAAAGAAATAAAGTGACTTGTCTAAAGTCAGCCAGCATGTAAGTTGATTTTACACTGTTTAATAACTGTTTTTTAGCCCTAGTTACACAATAGAGTCATTATGGTCCTTTAAAATGCATACATGCTCAAGTTTAGACCTGGAGATTATGAATGAGTAGGTTGGGATTGTCTTAGCATTGTTTTAAAGTTCTATTAATGAGTCTCACATTCTCTGGTAGAGAATTCTTGACTTAGACTTGTTCAACGAAGAGTAACAACATGAACTCTACATTAAGATTTATTCACTCAACAGATATTTTTCTATGTGCCAAGTACTTTGATCATGCTGGGAATGTATACAGCAGTGAACAAAGATCACGGTTCCACTCTCAAAAAATTGACAGTGTAATGAGGAATATGGATAATAAGTAAGAAAACAAATTTATAATGAGAAGTTGGAATAGGTGCTTCAAAGGAATTAAACAGGATTGTAGGGACTGATGAGAGAGCCAGCTTGAAGAAGAGTGGTCAAGGAAGGAACCCCTGAAGAGGAGGCCTTTAAACTGAGTCCTAAAATCAGAAAGACCAACATGGGAACAGTCAGGTGAAGATGATATCTTCAGATTCAGCAAAAAGCACAGTGAATATTAAGGTTGTGTGGATTAATTAGGGAAAAATATTGTTGACCAAGAAAATGAAGGCACTTACCTAGAAGGGCTCCTGGAGACTGGGCTCAAATTTATAAACAGAGCCTAGTAACCATTGCTGATCAGGGGTCTCTCACTCATGTTGCACTTCTGGGAAAAGCCTGCCTCCCACACTGAACTGCTTGCCTGCACTGTGTTCTACAGGTCAAGCCAACCATTATAAAGGATTTTCTGAAATCACATTTCAACCAAAAGGACAGAGACTTTCTCCATCCAATCAGAGCTGTGTAGCTAAATCCTCATTAGAATCTTCACCTACCAAACCAATCAGAGCAGCTCCACTCTGAAAAATCAGAACAGTGCTTTTTTGGACTAATTAAACTGTGGAGATTTGGAGTCCTTATTTGCATGCGAATAGGCCAATCAGGGACCAGGTGTAGGGAATTCTCTCTGTATAAGTCAGCTCCCCTCAGGCTCTCAGAGCTCACTTTCCTTTTCCACTAAAGACAGTGTTGCCATCCCAGTTGGACCTGTACCACAGAAGCTGTGTCACTGGACCACAGTGGAGCTGTTCCATCTCAGTTGATTGGACTATAGCAGTCTCATCAGAGAGGCCAAGCTATAATACCAGGGTGGCCTTGTACCCAAGCCACCTCGCTCTATGTGGCTGCCTCACACCTGGGCTGTCTCACAGCTTTGCTGTTCTACACCCATGCTGTATCATAATTGAGCTGTAATACTATTAACTGACTCACAGCTGTGCTGTTCTACAGCTTGAGCTGTATTACAATTGAACAGTTCCATGGTCATGCTAATCCAGAGCTGAGCTGTACCATGATTCAGCTGTTTGCACTGAATAAAGTCTCCCCATTTACCACAACCCAAAGGGGATTTCTGCTCACATTGAATTGGTGCCAACAACCATTGGTCGACACCTCCATTCCTTGGCCAGAATAATAACAACACTTAAGGCAATTTTATAAATTTCAAAATTGTGAGGTAAAATTATTACAAAATATTCATAGCTATTCTAAAACCATAGTTGAATGATTTATAATAAACTAATCCAAAGCTCTGTATGTTTTTGACAAAAGCTATCACTAGTTACTCATTATTATATATAATATAATTATTATTATTTTATACATTTCCCTTGTAAACATAATAAAAGGCAAATAGAAGGAGAGAGTTTTTTGGTTAGCATTTAGGAAAAAATTCTGTCAAGGGTATGATGCAGTAAATTTTTCCTAGAGAGATCTTTTTTTTTTTCCCCTTGAGGATCTTTATGTATGAGGACTACTGAGTGTGGGCTGAAGAAAAGGCAAAAAAGCTAAAAAAAATGGCCATGCTGTCTTGAGTGTCAGGGTCATGTGCCAACTGGATGAAAGAGAAGCAAACTGATGACCTTTAGCAGTACTCACTGAAGGAACTAATCCAACTTTTCCAGTCTCCCGGGTGCTGCCATTTTGTTTTGCAAGAAGCTGAAGTAAGAGATGAAAATGTACACATGTTTGCACTGATGACCATCTGAACAAAAACAAACCTATTTGTAACCAAAAAGAAAGAGGATGAGTGCTATAGAGACTAAGAAGGAGAGAGAGGGGGGTGAGAAAGGCAGGCAAGAGGTAGTGTGGAGCTCTAACCAGATTAAATATGCTTAGTTCAATAGCTGCAGAGAAACATGAAGCTCATAAATTTTCCTTCATGTGCCTAGGACCACATAGAATTTGCAGATTTATGAACTTTGTTTTGGAAATCTATAACAGTATCTTCTACCTTATACAAAATTTGTTGAAATAGCATTCCAAAGACTGGTTGCTGGACATTAATAAATTTAATTAAAGACAATCATCTACCACATTACCTACTTAGGTTTACAGTCCTTACTTTATTCAAGGTGTCTATTTTAACCTCACTGCATTCTTGTGAAGTAATCCTTTTAGGAATACAAAGTTATTGCCATCCCTAAAAGTGGGGTCTGCACACCCAGTCTTCTGCAGGCCTTTCCACAGATTTCAATGTTCTACTGAAAGCAAAGCTGTTCACCAGGACCACATGGAATATTTAAGATATCCAATGATCATGCCATAGGTGCCTAACAGACATGGAATCATGGAAAATCTTGCCCAAGGTAAGCCACAGAAAGAAACTTCAGGAAAAAAGGCTGGCAAAAGAATACATTCCCACTATGCATGACTTGATGCGGAGAAAAAGAGCTATGTTAGGATACTAGATCTGAGCTCCGGTTTGGGCTCTTTCACCGAACTGCTGTGTGAATTTAGTCAAGTTACTAAATGTCTCTTGGCCTCAGTTGTCCCATCTGAAAAATAGAATTGACACAGACTACATACCTGCTTTAGAGGGTCTTTTTGAGTAGACAGCAAAATAAAGGGCAATAAATACTTGTAAAGACACAACACAAAACAGTCTGTAAGATATTATTATTATAAGAAATTTCTGCTGGGTTATGGTCTATTAAAAAAAATCAGATAACCAGGAAAAGAAACTACCAATAGTTACCCAGATAAAGAAGAAAATAAATGCTCCAAGTCCTTTCATTTTCCCAGCCAGATATGTCTATTGACTTCTTGCTACCCATCCCAGATTAAACTATACCATTAATGTACAATTTCCTGTTAATAAACCCTATTGTCCATATCCTCAAACAGAAGAATACTAGTTAGCTTATTGAGCATTTCTATGCAGATATGTAGTATGTACATCATCGCATATAATTATTATAATAATTTGAGGTGAGTTTTTATATACTTCACCAATCAATAAATGGGAGACTCACAGAAGCAAAATAACTTGCACAAAGGCACAGAGGTAAGAAATAGGAAAAAAACAGTATTTGAAACTCAGGTCTGTGGGATTTTAAAATTTGTTCTTCTTACATGGAGATTCATGATTTTCTGCTTTGGGTTATTTTATTATTAAATCGCCAATATAAATTGCTAAAACTAAAAGGGGGCTGTTCTTCACACCTCTTGTTTCACATATAGTAGTACATTGAGCCCACACATAAAGCACATGTACTTTCGGATAAATTTTATTGCTACTTATAAGTATCCCAGAGCTCAAAAAGAGAGATTTCTTCAGCTCATTGACCCATCACACAGGCCAACACGAATATGCTAATTTAGATGAAATTTACTTGAAATTTTCAGTTTCATGTGTGCTTCCTCCCCTGTTCCTGCTAAAGTCTGCATAAGTCAAAACAGAAAGAAAAAGTCTCAAACCCAACCAAGCTAAAGTAAAACAACAACATAAAAAAAAAACAGACCTTTAAATGCAGATTCTCCTTGTCTCTGATAAAGGTGGAGGTGGGAGCTTAAATGGTAAAGTTTTGATACATTTCTGATAAATTTCTGTTTTGGGGCTGCATTCTCAGAAAAGAAGCCAAGGTCACTCAGATTCTGCTGGCATTCATAGCTGGCAAAGCGGCTAATGCAGCTAAAATATGTAATGCCAGTAGAACTACACAAATGCACTTTAGAAAACATCATATAATTGCAAAGTACCATCGTTAAAAATACAAACATCTCCAAAATAGATTTCAAAATCTTACAACTCAATAACAAAAAGACAAATAACCCAATTAGAAATGAGCAAAGGCTCTGAATAGACATTTCTTTAAAAAAGATACACAGAACTGCCAGTAAATAAATTGAAAGACATTCAATATCATTAGCCATCAAGAGAAATGCAAATCAAAAGCACAATGAGACACTACTTCACACCCATTAGGATCACTATAAAAAAAACTAAAACGGACAATAAGTATTGTTTAGGATGAGGAAAACCTGGAAGTCTCATATACTGCTGATAGCAGTGTAAAATGATGCAGTTGCTTTGGAAAAGTCTGACATTTCCTCAAAAGGTTAAACATAGAATTACCATATGACCCAGCAATTCCATTCCTATGTATATACCCATGAGAAATGAAAACATATGTCCATTAAAAACTTGTATACAAGTGTTAATAAGAGCAATATTTAGAATTGCAAAAATGTAGGAAAAAATCCAAATGTCCAATAACTGATTACTGGATAAACAAATGTGATATGTTCATAAAGTGGAATATTATTTAGCTATAAAAAGTGATAAATGCTACAATATGGGTAAACCTTGAAAACATTATGTTGATTAAAGAAGACAGATGCAAAATACCACATATTGCTTGATTCAATTTATATGACGTATCCAAAATAAACAAATCTATAGAGGTTGCCTAGGGCTGGAGGGAATGGAAGGAAATGGGATGAGACTGCTAATGGGTACAGGGTTTCTTTTGGGGGTGATGAAAATATTCTAAAATTGACCTTGAAAATGGTTGTACAACTCAGTGAATATACCAAAAAATACTGAATTGTATCTTTAAACAGGTGAACTTTATGATATGTAAATTTTATATTAATAAAGCTATAAAAAGTCAACATGCTTCATATGAAAATCTATCATCTTTTTTTCCCAGAGAGAGAACAAAAATAGAAAAGAAAATAAGGGTGACACAGCCAGGTGTTTTAAGAAGGAGAGAACTACATTAGAAGGACTGCCATTTCCACCAGCAATCCTTTGGCATATCTACCTAAGAAGAGCCCTCTCTACAGGCTTTCAGTGCACCAGCTCCAAAAACCAAACTTGTAAAATAAAATTCCCCACTGCTGGAGGGCATTTTGCTGAAAACAGGATATCTGAGACTTGAGACCAAGTTATCTCAATTTAGTTAAGTATCAGGAAGAGGGTGCTTGTCAACCTGTCTTTCTACCTTTATGTGTTTTTCTTTTCAAAGAGAAGTTTCATTACATGGGGGGAACAGCAATTTTTTAAAACTGTAGCTCCCAAGACACCTACTCATTATTTAATTTATAAACACAGTTCTGTAGTCTTACTGTCCATGTACACATTCAATATAACAGCTCATCCACAGGCACAGTAGATAGATGTTATGCCAAGGAAGTTATGGTTGGGTTCATGTACAGTGAACTCAATTTGTCAACTACATAATGTAGCCAAATGGCAGCATGGTTGCTACCATTCTTAGCACCAACAATCAAAGGAAAAAAGAAAATTCAGGCTAGTGCAACTGAGAGCATGAATTAAAAGACTGCTCTAATGAGAGATTTCAAAATACCCATATTTCAGGTTGCCATGAGGATTTCATGGTCAGCAGTCATGTTGTGGACATGGGAGTATAACCATTTGTTGTTCTGAAGAAAGGGCACTTTTTTGTGCTCTTTCTAAGTCTCCTATACATTCTAAGTCTCCTAGCTTCTATGATTTCGCAATCAGTTGACAGAAAATCATTCTGTGTAATATACATAAAACCCCAGAGGTTTCTTGGAAATTGCAAAGACATTTGTTTTGTTTCTAAATTAGAAATGCATTTCTAATTTTTTTTTGTTTCTTCATTCTGTTTTGATAAGGTGTTTTTCTCTTTGCTTCCTCGTGTGAAACTTAAACAAAGTTTAAGTTGAAAACTTCAACTGGTATTTTTCAAAAACAACACATGAGTTTCCTATGCAAACAAAAGGAAACCACATGCACTGAATGGTTAGTAGCACGGGTCCACCCTAAATAGACACTCCAAATATAAGAGGTAAAGGAGATAACATCTCAAGTTGTTAGTAAGCTAAGGTGTTAACAATTACATTTCTGAGATGCTAATGGGTATTTTCATATTGTTCTCAGTCTGACTTATAGGGAGGGGAGAGATGGTGGCTTTTCCATATTATTTCTCCATAACCATGAAGTCATTTCAGTATCTCAGTACAGAACTTAAAATTTGAGTTTCTGAAAGTCCTTACTGCGTTCTTTGAGGTACCTGACCAAGAGCATTTGATTACTTCTTTTAAATGAAAACACTTAGTACCTGTAATAGTATTTACTCAACAATCCATAGAGTATTTGGTATAGCCACATGGTGTATAACTGCAAATGCATCCTAAAGGCAAAGTGCACAAGTTTTAACCACAGCCAGAGCTAAGACACTGATAATTATTTCTATATCTTCTCAGTGTTTTACAATAAAAAAGAGAATTCTCTGACCTCTACAATTGTCAGGGGGGAAAACACTTATCATTTTTAAGAAGTCAAGGATTTCTAAGATTTTTGGATCTCTTTCAAGGTTTATTTTCAATGGATGGATGGCCCAGTTTTTCCATTTCTCACTCCCTTTTCTTTTAAAAAATAATTTCAACTACATACTCCCTCACTATTCCTACCCTGCTCCTTTCTACTGTCCAGTAATTACTTTATGGAGCTTTGAAAATGTGTTAATTCTTGGACCAATTTTCATACCTTCAGCAGATCTGTCTTTCTCCTCTACATGCATTCAATGCACTTGAAAGTACATTGATTCCATAGAAACTCTGTGAGTGCAATTAGCAGAAATCATATATGCTGTCCACATATTTTAGATTACAAAAAAAAAATAGTTCCCTTACCTTTCCCACCAGTTACTAGTCAGAAATTATCCCCAAAGAAAGAAATAAAATCAGCTATGTTGTTTGGGTGGATCCTTATGATTTCCTTATCTTGCTTAATATTTTTTGGTGTCACCAGAAAGTCAGAAACTTAACCTTGTAGTCTCTAATCTCAATTGAGAAGTAAAAAATTCTTCTCTGAATTTTTCTAGTAAATACATAATCTTAGGCTAATTGCTTCCATCCCAGCAGTTGCCACACATGTGCAAGGAAGGAAGGCTCTGTTGACATCTCTTCTTTTACCTGGATTAATTGTAGCATTTCTGTAAGAGTGTTTATCTTTTAAAGACTGAGAAGCAATTGGGAGATATTGAGAAACACTGCATTTGATTCAAGCCTTTTTAATTCAATACCATTGCCAAGGTTCTGGGGATGAGAGTCTCTGCTGCAAAGCCAATTAAGGAAAACTGAGAGACAATAAAGTCAACTATGATGACAACCATTTCCCATAGGTCTCGGGGCTGGGTGACATGAAAGTCCCAAGTAGGGAAGGGAGGGAGACTAATCAAAAACTAGGAGCACAGAAACTAGCTATGTGTCCAAAGTAGCCCAATGGTTTCTTAGGGCTTGACTATATTTCCATTTTGACAAAAGGCGTTTTTAGAAATATAGTCTTTCGGGAAAGTATATAAATGGGTGCTGCCTCAGTTGTTTGAGAGGCTAGGTGGAGAAGGACAAAGCAAGCCAAATCCAACTATGAGATAATGCTAGAACTTACTACCTTCTAAAAGACATATCAGGAAGGAATAAACTTACGCTCTAGCATTTTTATTATTTTTTATTCATTTCATTTTTACGTAATGTTGCTATACAATATTATACTAGTTCTGTGTGTACAACATAGTGGTTCAATGTTTACATACATTACAATGCGATCACTATAGTAAATCTAGTAATCATCTGTATTTTTCAAAGTACCTTTTAAGGATGATGTTCAATAGGACTTTCACAGCTGATGTAAAGCACAACTTAGAAGAATATCATGTCCTTATGTGCTAGCACAAGCCTACTTTTCAAAAAGTATATATTATTGATTATGCATTGCCCATTCCTTTTTTCTCCCCTTAATCCCCCTGCACCCAATACCCCCATTCCCTCCAGCATTCCCACCCCCCCAGCTAAGTTTGTGTCCATGGGTCGTATATATAAGTTCTTTGGCTTTGCCATTTCCTCTACTATTCTTAGCCTCCCCCTGTCTATTTTGTACCTACCATTTATGCTTATTTCCTGATCTTTCCCACATCCTCCCTCCTTCCTCTCTCCACTGATAACCCTCCATATGATCTGCATTTCTGTGATTCTGTTTCTGTTCTATTGTTTGTTTAGTTTGTTTTGTTTTTAAAGGTTCAGTTGTTATAGTTTTGTTGTCATTTTACTGTTCACAGTTTTGATCTTCTTCTTTTTCTTAGATAAGTCCCTTTAGCATTTCATATAATAAGAGCTGGGTGATACTGAACTCCTTTAACTTGACCTTATCTGAGAAAGGCTTTATCTGCCCTTCCATTCTAAATGAAAGCTTTGCTGGATAGAGTAATCTTGGATGTGGGTCCTTGCCTTTCTTGACTTGGAACACTTCTTTCCAGCCCCTTCTTGCCTGTAAGTTTTCTTTTGAGAAATAAGCTGATAGTCTTATGGGAACTCTTTTGTAGGTAACTGTCTCCTTTTCTCTTTTAAAATTCTCTCCTTATCCTTAATCTTGGGGAATGGAATTAAAATGTGTCTTGGCATGTTCCTCTTTGGGTCCAGCTTTTTTTTTTTTTTTGGACTCTCTGAGCTTCCTGGACTTGCATTTCTAGTTCCTTTACCAGGTTGGGAGAGTTTTCTTTCATTATTTTTCAAATAAGTTTTGAATTCCTTGCTCTTCTTCTTCTCCTTCTGGCACCCCTATGATTCAGATGTTGGAACATTTAAAGTTGTCCTGGAGGTTCCTAAACCTCTCCTCATTTTTTGATTTCTCATTTCTTCATTTTGTTCTGGTTGAATGTTTATTTCTTCCTTCTGCTCCAAACCATTGATCTGAGTCCCAGTTTCTTTCCCATCACTGTTGGTTCCCTGTATATTTTGCTTTCTTTCAGTTTGTATAGCCTTCACTTCTTCCTGTATGTTGCAACTATACTCAACCATTTCTGTGAGCATCCTGAATACCAGTGTTTTGAACTCTACATCTGAGAGGTTGGCTCTCTCTTAGTTTGTTAGTTCTTTTTCTGGAGTTTTGATGTATTCTTTCATTTAGGCCACATTTCTTTGTCTCAGCACACCTGCTACATTGTTAAGAGGCTCTGCTTTAGGTATTTGCCAGGGCAAGGAAATCCCCTTGGCTGTGTTGTGGCATTGTATGTAGGGCAGGGTCAGAGACAAAACAATGCCAGTTGCTTGGTTCTCACCCCACTCTCAAGAGACTGGCAGTTTCTCCTGCCACCACAACCTCCACAGGTTTTTATAGACAGAGATTCTGAGGCCTTATCTTGTGCACGTTGGAACCCTGGGTTTTGTGGTCTGTCTCACTCCCCAGTTGTTCCTCCCGGTCTATCCACACAAGTATGTGGGACCACCTGTTCCACCAGCTGCCACTTTGCCATGTGTCCTCTCCACCCCAGCTGCCCATCTCTGCTCCTCCTACTAGTCTAGATGGATGTTTTTTCTGTAACTCCTTGGTTGTCAGACTTCCATATGGTTTGATTTCTAGCAGTTCTGTTTTTTTTTTTTAATTGGTTGTTTCCTTCTTTTGGTTGTGTGAGGAGGCAAAGTTTATCTACCTACCTTTCTTGGCTGGAACTCAAGGATCATCTACTTTTATCTTTTCCACACTTCTATCACATTTTGCAGATCAGGAAAAAAGGACCCAGAGATTGGAAAGGAATTTTATCTTTTTCATTATCTATAAGACCCAGAGCAATGTTTCCCCAACTGTAAAATATATATTACTTGTGTGATGATGATGTGAGTTAGGGTTGGCATTACAGTAAACTATTTTTAGTAGTTATGCATTTATTTTGATCATCATTTTAAAAGTATGGGTTTGCACAGACTATTAGATAGATTTGGAAATTATTTATTTTTTTAGGTGCGATGATGATTTTATGGTTCTGTAAAAAAGAGTGTCCTTACCTGTTAGACATATATGTACACTGAAATATTCACAGGTGAAATATACGTGGAATTAGCTTCAAAACACTGCAGCAAGGGAAAAAGTGAGTGGGGAGTAAATGAAAAAAAGAACTGCAAGATGTTGATAATGGGGGTACATTATGTTTAATGTAGTGTATCTAATTTAGTGTATTTTTGAAATTTTCCATAATTTTTTAAAGAAGGGAGGGAATTCTGGCTTCTTGTTTATCATACAGATGTAAATGTTTGTTTTGAAAATAAATGTAAGTGCAAAAGGCAAGAGAATATAAAGAAAAATGTAAGTACAAAGCAGTATAGATGGTGGGCAGAGAATAAAAAAATTATGAAAGTAAAGTTCATTGAGAATGACTGAAGTCCCAGAAACATTGTCCTAGATCACCATTCCCAAGAGAATTATGAAATGGGAAGGCATTACTAACAAGGACTAAGGAAAAGTTATCTTCAAAGATCTCTTGGATGACAAGAGCTAACTTTAACTGGAACTTCAGTCACCAATTGGAGAAATTCTTTTTAATTTTGAATTTTTATTTTTATTTTTTAAAAATTTTATTGTATTTTTCCATTACCATTTAACCCCCTTAGACTTCCCTCCCCCCCCTGCAATTACCATACTCTTGTCCATGAACATGAGTCCGTGGAGGGATTGAGAAAAAAAAAAGGAGCAATTGTATTTTAAGTGCTATTTCTAATTATCCTTTCTAAAACTTTCAGGATAAACTAAAATGTCAAAAATAAAACCACCTATCCTACAAATTCAAAATTGGTATTTACTCTGACAGTAACTAGCTGTGTGACTCTGGAAAAGTTCCTTTGCCACTCTGAGCCTGAATTTCCTCTGATATACAATGAGGGGGTGTTAACACACCCTGAAGCTGAAGGGCAAAGAATGGGGGGCAGGAGCCTCAGAACACACACACAGTGGGTCAGCTTACAGCATTGTTCTATTAGTCACAAAAGCAAAAGAGATGGTATCACAAAGAAAGGCTTGCGATAAGATGATACTGAGCAAATGTCACAGATTTGAAGGGCCAGAGGAACTTTTACAAGTCCATTGGTGCAGCCTCCCATGTGGTATCTCAGAAAATCAATCCATCTGTGCCAAATCTGTTTTCCTCAAGAGGAGAAACAGTATGGGGCTGTTCAGAACAAATAGGACTATTGGCCCAGACTTCAGAAGAGCAAGATAAATAAATACCAATACAAAGAAGAACTGGTTCCTCCATGTTACTCAACCTTTCTTAGTCAAAGCCAACTTATCTAAGGTTAAAATATTACACAAGTACTTTCTGAAGGTATATTTCAGTTGTCTCTGCTTTTCCTGAACTTGAGCACTGCTACAGGCCCTCTGAAAGTATAGATACTTCATCTGAATGGCCTTCCAGTCTCTGCTTTGTAGAACATTAACCTCAAAGAGCAGAAATCATATTTGGTGAGCAGAATTCCATATAATCATAAAACAAATATTTATAGGGAGATGGCTATGTGCTAGGCTGAAATCTTTGCTCTATCATATTTTAACAGTAGAACCCTAGCCCAATTAATTTATGTCTTTGAATCTCAATTCATTCTATAAAGCAAGCATTAATATTCTTACCTACCTCACTGGCCTGTTGTATTAGAATGTCAGAGCACTTTATGCATACATAATATCTTTGCTATAGAGAAGGTATGTTAGTCTTGGAAAACATTTAAGCACAATAGAACAAATTTTAGAGTGCTGATTGAGGCATATAAACTTTTTTACTACCCATAATATATTGAACTAGCCAAATACATGACAGAGTTTCCTACTTTAAAAGTGATCTGATAGACTGGTTTGATTACTTCTGTTCCTCAAGGTTCAAAGCTTACCTTGTAGTCTAATGATCAACTTACAACTTGAAATCCAGCTTCCATCATACTATTAAATAGAAAAAATAAATCTGAATTGATGTTTCATAAAAAATTACAATAAACTCCAAGAAGCTGTCCTTTTCTTTTAAACACTAGAATTTTAAAATAAATATAAATTGGCAAACATCTGGGATATCCATTCTTTCAGATGATATAAAAGGTTCTTTATAACAATATTTGTTGTAATGAGATTTTACCTGATGTTTTGATTTGAATTTCTTGCTTTACAAAAAATTAAAAGGAAAATAAGTAAATCCTTACACACCTGAGGCATAACAGTTGCCACATAAATATCTGTTGGTTAATAAAATTGGACATTTTTATGCCACATTATAAAACACTATTTTTTCCATTGATGTATTATACCAGCAAAGTCATGACTCCCCTTTTATACAATACTCACCCTCTCTCCCACAAAATGGCAGAATCAAATCTGTTCAATGTTTTCCAAATAAAACAGAATGGCCAGTATTTGCTACAAAAGATAACCTCAGAATATATTTTTAACTGAATAAATTGTGTTTTATGAAAAATCCATCCATTGTCCTTATTTTTCTAATTTTTCCTAAATAAATAAAAAGGCTTTGTATGCAATCATGTCATAGCTATTGAGGCAGCCTTTATTATGACCATTATACAGATGAGAAAATCAAGGTCTGAAATTACCTTGGTTGCCTAGAATGTGTATCCCACATACAAACTTCCATCTTCTGACTGAAATACAGCACCACAGACTCAAAACAACTTACCAAGAAAAACTCACTTCAACTGTCTGAGTTATAAAACATAGATAGATTTTACCACTGGGTTTTGTTATTTGAACTATTCTACATTCAGTAGTTCAAGCTAAGTTAAAAGCATCTGCTTTATAAAACAGATACAAGTATTTAATCATTATGTCAATTTATATAGATAGAATGTCTGGGTGCTCAATCATCTTTTATTCAAAAATATTTTAAATTGCTTTCCTATAATTTTATAGAAATATTAGATTAAAATGCTCACGGAACTCTCTTTACTGATCTTGAAGCAGTTGAATTCTAAATAGATGTTCCCTTAGCACAATACCAAATTAATTTCCTACATCTAGATAGCTTAGATATAGTGATCACTTCCTTCTCAGGGCCTACCATAGTTGAGAAGGAACTGTACTCTTTAGATTTCTGCATATACACTAGACAAATGAACAAAAAGTGACATCAGAAAAAAATGTAAAGTACAGTGTTGGAAGAGAGCTCTATGGATACCCTGGACTGCCAGAAAGATGAACAAGTAGATCTTAAAGTAAGTTAAGCCTGAAACATTGCTGGAAGCAAAAATGACAAAACTGAAGCTGTCTTACTTTTTGTGTGTCATAAGAAAGGTAAGTTCTTTGGAAGAGACAATAATGTTGGGAAATATTGAAAGCAGCAGGAAAAGAGGAAGACCAATTATGAGATGGATTGATTCCATAAAAGAAGCCATAGGCATGAGTCTACAGAAGCTAAGCAGGCTCTTGAGGACAGGACATTATGGACATCACTCATACATATAGAATTGCCAAGAGTCACAGCTGACTCAATAGCATATAACACACACATATAAATGTTAGCCACATTTAAATTTTCCTTTTTGTATTGACAAAACAAGAACCAAAAAGGATATATCAAGCCAAAAATGAAAAACTAAAAGAACTTAGCTTTTAAATATACCTGGTAACCTTCCAGTAGAAGGAAAAAACTGGCCTCCCCCAGTTTTCTGACTTTCTTGAATGAACACAGCAGTACAGTTTAAGGAAAGATGGGATCCTGCTAAGCTTCTCTCTATAGCCCTCATCTATCCATTTCCTGTGAATTCTATCTTGAGCTACCAGCTGACTATACAAATGAGAAACAGGTCCATTCTGCTGTTCTTCATTCTCCATTGTGTCTGTACTCCTTGTGCTCTAACTTCAGCTCAAAGCCATTTGTAATAACTCCTCAAAACAAAAAGCAAAATGAAACCAGAAAAGTAACATCTTCTATTCCAGTAATGAACATCAAAAATAAGACTTCACAGAACAAATAGATACCTTCTCTATTATCAATATGCTGTTTCTCTAAGAGAATATATCTTATGCAGCCAGCCTTTTCAAATTTAATTCAAATACAATTAACATGAAAAGGTTTACAATTTAAACACCACTCATTTCCCCAAAATTCCCCACACACAGTAGGCCTGTTACTAAACATACCATGTACAATTCTTAATGGACTTTTCTGACATCATAGATGAACAATTATGCACATTTAATTACCAATAGAAACCTAAGTACCATGGTGGCCAGCAAGCCAGAAAATAAGCAGGAAATTCAACATATCTAAGATACTTCAAAAAGCAAGTGGACTTCTTGTAAGATCAATAGACACATATGCACAGACATACAACCAACAACAGGCTTTTGTATAGGCCAGGAAGATGAAGCAGATGACTTCCGTGAAATTGCTTTGCTCTTAGCACATAAAGAAGAGAACAGCTTGGCAAATTAGAGCAGATAAACATACTACTATGCACAATGGGGGGAAAGGGATGGGGGCAGATACGCAAACATGCACTCCCCATGGTAATCATTTCTTTGTTAATTAGCAAAATTCACAAATGTGATTTAATGAAGAGTGGTATGAAAATATTAGATGTGGTAATCACACTCCCTCCATCTGCCAGAATACTAAAAATATCAAAGGGAAGGGGAGGGCACATATTCCCACTTAAGCTAGGATTTCAGATACCATTGTCCCCAATGCATAGTAAAAAGGGTCAAAATCATGGTTATCACAGAACATCTGAGCTGGAAGGGGCCTTAAGAAGCATCTATTGACCTGGGAGTAGAAGTCCTTTGATTTCCAATCTGAATGTACCATGATGAGTTTTGTAAACTTGGTCTAATCTCTTTTTGTGCCCGGATTTCAATTGCCCAATCTACAAAAGGGGCCTGACCTCCAGGTTCCTCTCTAAATTCTGACCATCTCTGCTTCTTTGGTATGAGCTTGCCCCCTTTCAACTCATTGTTTTGAATTCATGTCTAGTGAAGAAGCACAATTAGTTCTTGAAAATGGAAAGGAGAATGTTTTTTACCAAGTCAACAAATCCTTATTATATATAAAGAAGGGGAAATAAGCCCAGCCAAATACAGACATGCCTACTTGAAACAAGCCTCAGATGTTAAGTTTGAATAAATCAAAGGGGCTTTGGAGGGGTAAGGGGGGAACTGGAGGGCCTACTCTCCCTGCCATCTCCTAAACACAAAGTGTATAACCCTCCTTTCACACTTGCTCAGTACATAATTAGCAGTCCACTTCCCTCAGCTCATAGTTACTACAACTGTACAGGGGGCAAAGTCCCATCCCTTAAGCCACACATGTTCAGGGATTTAGGAAAAACAGGACAAAGTTATAGCACTGAAGCATAGCATTTATTTTGTGATCATAAAAAAGCAACTGTTTAAATCTTTAAGCCCTTTCTGAGTTTACAAAAACACTTTTAGACTTACCCTTTCATATATGAAATTAGAATTTATGTTCTAATTTACAGATGAGGGAATTCTGACTCACAACTGTAACTTGTCCAAAGTTACATAGATAGTAACCAACAAAATCTGTACACAAACCCTGTACTTTAGGCATACCATCACTGCTCTTTCATGCATCCAGGTCTTCTTAACTCATGGTCCTGCTGGTAGTCATTCAAATTCTTCTTTCACTTTGGTCCAGCCAGAGGGGAAAAAAATCATGGCATAAACTCAGGGCTAAAAGGAGTTCATATCTAGCTCCCACCTCCATGTCTTCACAGAAAATAGAAAAGTAGGAGTGAGTGAGGCACTTGGCTGAAAGTGCTCTTGGAAAGGAAGCCTTTCCCCATCATCATTACTCCTAATTCTCAAGGGACATTCTGGATAGGTTTATGAATCTAAGAAAGTAAAACAGAGATGACAAGTTGTCCAGGAAATTCACATCCCAAACTCATTTCTCCTGAATTAGCTGTGACTTTGATTTTCCATTTTACAGTTATCCAAGGCACTCAAAAGCCTGGAGCCACAGTGCCCGGGGAGGCTGTAAAAGCTTTTCTGAGGATTACTTAAATACATGCTAGGGAAGAATCATGTTGAAGGGAGGCAAGAAGCTTTGGCTAATGGAGTGTAGACTTAACGACCACTATGAAACGTAAAGCTGAAGTGCTGTGCAATGATGAAAACTGCAGTAAGGTCAGAGAACAAAAAAGTCAAAAATTGAAACTCAGCTTGGTCCACATCACCCAGTTATTCACTGCATGTATGACCCTGAGCAAGTCCTTAGCCTCTTTGAGATTCAGTTCCTCATCTATAAAGTGCAACTAATAACTGCCTAGGGTCAGATCAAAGATTAAACAACAAAATGCACTGACAATATCTAGCACAGCACCTAGCACTGAGAGGTAGATGCTTGAAAAGTTTAATATTTTAACAGAATCAATTTACCCATGCTAGAAAAAAAGCCTGGGTAAGTTTTCAAAGCAAGTGGAATAGTAATGCTCTAGGTATAAGTTTTTAAAGCAAGTGGAATAGTAATGTTCTAGGTCTGCTTACCACTTATTTGGAAGAAATCTAAGATCAGCTCTTATACAATAATCCTTGTCACCCTGATCCTCTATATAATTCATACATGAAGAATTGGAACTCACTAGGACTACCTACCAAGTCCCCCATGGCTACTACTTAGCAATCCCCCAGCTCCCAACTACTTTTACATACCCATTTCTCTCTCTCCCCACCCATCTCCCTCTCTCTCAACCCATCTCTCTCTCTCTCTCTCTCTCTCTCTCTCTCTCTCTCACACACACACACACACACACACATACCACCACCACCACCACCACCACCACCACCACCACCACCACTACCACCACCACTACTACCACCACCACAGGTTGCAACTTTTCATTTCTGTTTTTAGTAAGACAGAATTCAATTTAAAGGCAATTATTTATACCAATGTACCAAAAATAAAATAATTCCCCACTTTTAGAAGGGCCGCTCTCACTGTGCAAAAGGGATATGACTTGAGATTTTGTTAATGACATTTCTTAAGCAGCTGCTCTTATGTTTACTATTGACATGTCATTCCCCAGTCTATGAGATCTTTGAGACCTGAGACGATGTCTTATTTATTTCTCCTTGTATCCTCAGAATTCAGCATAGGATCTGGTACAAAGTGGGCACTTAAGAAATGTATATATGAATAAAAGAATGAATTAGTGAATTAATAAATGAAATATTTATCATTTTACCAGATTAATATTGTTGAGAATTAAAATCATGCTACACAAAGAGTAGAGTGAATCCTTAACTCAAAGTTGGAAATAACATTCCCAAATCAAGCATGTACTCATTCATCAATTCAATAAAAAGTCTAAAAAAGTCTTATAACCAAAAATTCATATTCCAAATTCTGATCCCTCCACTCATTGTCCAATTTACTGTAGAATATCCCTTAATTGCCTCTGGTCTCAGTTTCCTTATTGATGAAATGGTGATATGGATCCATTCAGTGCCTACCTCCAAATTGGTTAGAGAAACAAAAGAGATAATGTGCTTGAAAGTATTTGGTGAACTTTTGAGCACTTTATATTTCCCAAGAATTGAAATCATTTAGTCTCAAACATGTTCAATGACTCCACTCCCATTTTCCAGTCTCTCCTATCAATTGGCTCTAACAAAGCAAGCCATCATACCCTCTGCAAACCATCTAGAAACTGAATGCAAAGGGGAAAGAATATACAAATATTGAATCACCATGTAGTATACCTGAAATGAATATAATGTTATATGTTAATTATACCTCTATAAAAAAAATAGGGGAAAAGGAGGTAGAGGTCTACATCTCCTGCAAGATTCAAGCAATTTCTGGCTTACCTGATTTGTTCTACATCTCGGATGTGGCTGCCTGAACAAGTCACTGCTGTCATAGACAAAAGATCTTAATATCAACTTTTAAAAATCATCCAAGTAGCATCCTTTTTGGATATACTCTGCCTCTCTGGCCAAAGGTAGTTTCAGCAAAGTGGGGAGGGGGGCTGTGGGAAGATTTTGATGGGAGGGAGATGGCATGGTGGAACTGGAGTGGAAAGCTATGCCAATCATGGGAGACTGATTGAGGAACTAGAGGTGGGAAAAGTAGAGGAAGAAAGACAGCAACTAACAAACAAAGAGAAGAGCTCCCTTGAGAGAAAAAATGACTTTGAATCTGTGGAACAGGACAAAGGAGAAGCTGAAGACTGTCAAATTTCAGGACTAAAGAAGCCCCAATACGAAGCCCCAACAAGAATACTTGCTAACTGCTAACAAATAAATTAAGAAGTATAGTAGAGGCTGCAATATAAAAATATATATCACTTTCCAGAAACTGGCATATGCTATGGTAACAATGTCAGTGAACAGAAACTGAAAAGGGGAGAGGGAAATGTATATATCAAGCCAACTCTTTCATGCTACTCTCAGCTACCAACAGCAGGAGCATTACAATTCCAGACAGCTGACACACTGGTAGAAGTGTTCCTTCCATCTCACTCTTACTCTTTCATAAACTAAGAAGGAAACCAAAAGTAATAAAATAAAAAGTCTGAATAATGCTGTCTAGAGTCCTTGGGGCTAGAAGTGGGTCATGTTTTCCATCTTTATAGGAGAAAACCATGTAGATTTCACCATTCTACTTACTCCTCCATAGACTAGGGTATAGTCTTTGCCTCTTGCCTACTCTTTGATGATTCAGCAGATCTTTAAATATACCCACACAAAGAGCTGCTCTAAGACAAAGTGAAAAAAATATTTAATCTGTTTGGGGTGTTGAAAGATGGTCGGGAAGGTACTTTGTTAACATGAAGTTCCAAAGCAATTCAGCACTGCTTGTAGCACTTGCATGCTCTCTCTCTCTCTCTCTCTCTCTCTCTCTCTCTCTCTCTCTCTCTCTCTCTGCTAAGAGGCTTGTTTTTGTTCTGTTGTCTGCTTTTTGCAAGCTGTGTGGAGCACTAGGATGAGAAGGGAGATGGTTCCAGGCCAGGGAAAGAGTCGAGGAAATTCCTTCCCAGTGATTCTGTGGGGGAAGGAGACAGATGTGTGCAGTAGAGTGACTGGTTTAAATGTAAGGGCTCTAAACTCACCAATGGCCCAGACTTTGGACCAGGTCATTCTGTTCCTTGTGGAGGACCATGACCTGTGGCTGAGAGGTGTCTTCTCACTCTCCCTCTCTTCTCAGACAAGCTCAGTCTTGCACTTTGAAACAAGCATCAACTAGTAAAAGATTTCAAATGGGCTAAGGGAAATAACTTAGTAACTTGCCTTACCAAAGCAATTCATGCTCCCTATTATCTTCAATGACCTCACACTTACATTCCAGCCAAAGCATTTTGGAGACTTGGAGCTTTGTGGAGAGGAGAAATGGACAGCAGTGACCTGGGGAAAGACCCACATACTTCATTCTGAATCTAGCTGTGTGTTTTCCCAAGATCTGCCTGACTGGTCTAATAATAATAGTAGTAATAGAACCCCCAGTCAAGATGGAGGCATAGGTAAACACAGCTCACCTCCTTGCACAACAGAAGAAAAATGTCAGTAAATTACAAAACAATTATCACCCAGAATCATCAGAATATTGATTGTATAGCAGTCTGGCAACAAAAGAATTAAAAAAAAAATCACATTCATCCAGGAAAACAGGAGGGGGCAGAGATGCAGATAGAAAAGACCCAGGCAGAAATGAAGGTTACACTAAGTGAAATAAAAAAAAAATTACAGGGAACCAACAGTGGAGTGAATGAAGCTGAGAATCATATCAATGATTTGGAACATAAGGAAGAAGGTAACATTCAATCAGAACAGCAAAAGAAAAAATAATCCAAAAGAAGCCACTGGGATAATGTCAAATGTACCAACATTTGAATCATACAGGTGCTAGAAGGAGAAGAGGAAGAGCAAGAAATTGAAAACTTATTTGAAAAAATAATGAAAGAAAACTTCCCTAATTAGGTGAAGCAAATAGACATACAAGTACAGGAAGCACAGAGAGTCCCAAACAAGAGAGATGCAAAGAGGACCACACCAAGAGACACCATAATTAAAATGCCAAAGATTAAAGATAAGGAAAGAATCTTTTTTTAAAAAGGTTTTATTTATTTACTTTTAGAGAGAGGGATAGGGAGAGAGAAAGAAAGGGGAAAAAACACCAATGTCTGGTTGCCTCTCACATGCCCACTACCAGAGACCTGGCCCACAACCCAGTCATGTGCCCTGACTGGGAATCGAACTGGCAGCCCTTTGGTTTGTAGGCTGGCACTCAGTCCACTGAGCCACATCAGCCAAGGCTAAAGAGAGCATCTTAAAAGCAACAAGAGAAAAGCAGATAGTCACCTAAAAGGTGTTCCCATAAGACTGTCAGCTGATTTCTCAAAAGAAACTTTGCAGGCTAGAAGTATTCAAAATGATGAAAAACAAGGACCTACAACCTAAACTGCTCTACCCAGCAAAGCTATCATTTAGAATGGAAGGGCAGATAAAGTGCTTTTGAGACAAGGTAAAGCTAAAGGAGTTCATCATCAGCAAGCCATTATTTTATGAAATGTTAAAGGGGTTTATTTAAGAAGAAGATCAAAACTATGAACATTAAAATGGCAATAAATTCACAACTATCAACAATTGAATCTAAAAAACAAACTAAGCAAACAAGCAGAACAGAAACAGAATCATAAATATGGAGATCATTTTGAGGGTTATCAGTTGGGAGGGGGCAGGGGGAAAATCAGGGAAAAGATGCAGGGATTAAGAAGTACATATTGGTAGGTACCAAATAGACAGGGGGATGCTAAGAACAGTATAAGAAATGGAGGTGCCGAAGAATTTATATACATAGACATGAACTAAGGGGGGGAATGCCAGAGGGAATAGGGAGTGCTGGGCTCAGGGGAGCAAAGGGAGAAAATTGGGACAACTGTGATAGCATAGTCAATAAAATATATATTAAAAACAATGTAAAAATCACAATAGTAATAATGAATATCAATTATCAAGCTTTTGTTTTGGGCCAAACTTTGTCAAGACATTTTACATTTATTATTTCACTTATACTCAGAAGAACAATGAGGGAAATATAAGTACCTTTATTTTAAAATGAAGAAACTGAAACAAGGTAAGATTAAGTGGCCCAGAATATGCAGTTAATAACTGTCAGAGCCAGGATTTAAACTGCCAGATGTCAAAGTCTATGCCTGAACATCAACACATGATACTTTAGCCCTGATGCTAACTTCTTTCCCAAGAGCCCTCAGCCTCTGTTGTTTATTAAAAATTCCTAACTCTGCAAGGTATACCTAAAATCATCCAAATGGACATTTTAGAGTCATTTAGAGGCTTTTAAATTATTGGGAAGCAACTGTGGAAATCAGTTGAGTCCAAACTTCTGCCCTATATACATGGTTGAAAGGGTATGATGAATAAGAAGGGAATTTATTACTATTAAGATTATTAATTAATATTTCAGCATTTAGTAAGTGGCATGCCCTCTACATGAGTTGTTTTATTTAGTGCTCACAATAACACTGTGAGGAGAACAGTCTACAAATGAAGAAGCCAAGACTCAGAGAGGTCAAGTTACTCACTCGAAGTCATACAGTTGGTACATAGCTGCACCAAAACTGAAAGCCAGGTGGATGTGATTGCAAAGTTCCTTGTATCTTCCTTTAGTCCCTCCTATATAAGGCACAAAAACCCTTAGAGTAAGTAAGAAAGGCTTTCAAAATTTGCCTATGTCCCTGATCTGACAAGGAATGCCTAGAAGAATCAAGAAAGTAA
Organism: Anoura caudifer; assembly: GCA_004027475.1. NCBI lineage: Eukaryota > Metazoa > Chordata > Mammalia > Chiroptera > Phyllostomidae > Anoura > Anoura caudifer. The sequence continues at coordinate 23,988 of PVKU01006925.1, forward strand.
TTTAAGGTAGCTGGTGGCTGGGCAAAGTGGGAAGTACATGCCCCATCTAGGTGAGGAGCAACTTCTGGTTAGTGTCATATAGGCCCAGCCACGTCAGATCTTCATTCGCAAAACTGGAAACCTGAATTTTTACATGAAATGTTAGAAACATACACACACATGCTCACATGCACAAACAAAACTTATCTGGCCCATATTGGCAACTTCTGATGTAGGTAAAGCCACGCTGAGAAAATGTTTTCCTTTTACTGAACTGCAATTGGTTCTCATTGGTTTTGGCCTTTGAGGTTCTACAGAAAAATATTTAACTCATTTATTCAATGAAAGTCCTTTGGATATAATGAGAATATTTATGTCCACTACTCAGTGCCTCCCTTCTCATACCCAACCCAATATCTCAGCTTTTCCATGCTTTACAAGAGCAGATTTCCCATGAATACTGGGGTTGAACACCACATTACAAATGTGGTCTGACCAGAATTTAACAGAGTAAGACCTTCACTTCATTTAGTCTGAATCCTAATTTTCTATGAATGGAACTAAGCTGTTTTGGCAAGCACTGAGTACTATTGACTCAGAATCACTTAATAAAGAAGTACTTACGGAATATGTGCTACATGACAAGCTCTAAGCTATGTATTTTGTATATCTTACATAAAGATATTCATTGAACAGTATTTTCCCTAAAGAGGATACAATTTGGGAGGACACATAAGACATGCACAAAAATAATTATAATTTAATGAACTCAGTACCATATTAATGGAGGTATAAAAATGGATAAATCTAAAAGATATTAAGCACTGACTTTTAAGTTATACCTAACATCCATTTTGTCTTCTGATCCTCTCTCCCCCAAATTTTATAAACAAGAGATTTCTAACCTTACTTTACCAATGAGGAAATTGAATCCTACATTCTTTCAACCATATCATGTTATGGAAAAACCATATCATGTCATAGACATTGCCTCTCAATGGGTGAGGGGGAATTTCATCTTGTAGAAGACTGTATTAGAGCTAAGCTTAGAATAATGGATATTATTAAAATTGTCTTCAAACCAAAGAATAATGGGAAAAAATAATTAAGTTGAAAGAATAAAGGAGTGGGGGTGGTTAAAGTGATAGTGACTAGATCCATTTGGCTGGTGTTTAAGATTTTTGTAAAGGAATTAAATGTGCTGAGGCTGGAAAAATAAGCCAACAATAAGAAGCCTCAAACACCAGACTTAAATAATTTTGAATATATATATATATATATAAGCAAATGGGGAAGGACTGTAAATTCAAACATGCATACATAACTGCTCAGCAAAGCTTCCTCTGTTCTAAGCACTGAGAATAGATATATTAGAGTTCCAACCCTCAAGGAGCTTATAGACTAATGAATATTTAAAGGAGGATACTAACAATATTGTAGCTTAACTTTGGGAATGTTAAATGGTGTGATGATTACAACATGAATTAGTGACCAGCAGAGAGGACTAGAAAGAGAGCAGGCATGACCTCACTGCACTAATCCAGGCAAGAGCTGATGAGGATTTGAACTCAAGTAGAGGGAGTTACTTAGAAGGCTTTGGAAAACAATACATAGTTTCATTATTCCTAAAGCTTTAAAAGCAGCCTTTCAGAACATTGTGGGGTCATCTCTGATAGAAAACTCTGAATCTGGAAGAATAGCGATGCCCCCAAGAAGAGCCCACCCTGTTGAATTCCACATCTGACCTGCTATATTTGAAGTCAATCCAACACCTCAGAAAGGCTCAGCAAATGTCCAAAGCAAATGACACATCACCTGAAAATATGAGCATGGTTAACATTTTTGGTCTATTATTAGGTAGTTGGTGACTGAAATGTTTCAGTCTAAGTTGGTCTTTTTTACTTAAAAGGTTGATCAAACAGGTTTTTCAAATGAACAGTTGGAAACTCCCACAGACTACACACTTGCTAACTTTTGTATTTTTAAACAAAGATGAAATGGAAGCAGTAAACACACCCAAAAACATGTTTTGGAATCCTCATCCAAACATCAGGCTTTCTACCTTTACTCCCAACTCTCAGTTTATGTGATTTCTTCATCTAATTAGAGGTTGTACAATACTTCAGAGAAGTAGCCCAATATAAGTTTAGAAAGATTATTTTTCTTATGTAATGCCAATTTTCAAAATAAATGTCTAAGTAGTTGTTTCTGTGAGTAGCGAGATTGTACCTTCTTTTTAAAAAAATCTAGAGAGAAGCAGACTTTAATAGTTGCCTGCTTCCATTACCACAGTAACAAAAATGTCATCTGACAACCACATTCATGACTTCTTGTAGAATCCTGCACAACCAATTTGGGCCTAGGACAAAGGTAGCATCTTGTCATACTGGGAATTTCCTCTTCTTATTTAGGGGAAATCCTATATTCTGACATTTTTCTTCACTTGTCCAATATCTAGGAGGAGATGGATTTTTTGACCATTATCCCCATTCTCTGTCCAATGTTGTTGATGGAGAAAATTAATTTTTAAAAAAGGTTGAGGGGGGAGAAATGGAGGGAGATAGGTCAGTGTGAGAAGGGAGCCAGAATGACAGAATGAAAAGAGGCCTAGTAGTCTGGAGTCTCAAATGCTAGCTCTGGTTCTGCTGATTACTTACCACATGACCTTGGTTAAGTTCCTTTCCTCCTAAGAGATCTTAAAAGAACCTGCTGCAGCTTAAGGATTGTAGCTGTCCAATGTTTCAAGTTCAGGTGCAATGTTTTTGCATTAAAAATATCTACAATAGGAGTTGCACTCCTTTCCCTAAATGTAGCGGAAAAGAACCTGTGTTATGGATCTGCACTGCCTAGATTCTAATATATGCTCTTCCACTTGTTCTATAACCATGGGAATGTTATGTCACTATTCTGTGCCTGCTTCCTCACTAGTAACATGATTATAGTACCTAACTCAGGGAGTTATTTTTAGGATTAAATGAATTAACATATGTAAAACACATAAAAGAGCTCTGAACTCCAAAATAATCAGCTATTTCATTTTTCTCACCTTAATAGCTCTCCTATTTAAGCAGGCATCATATTGCCCAGGTTTGTAGTGGGGCTTTGAGATTTTTAACTACCTTGGGATCTCTAAGCATTTTTCAAGAACTTCTATAGTTTTGCTTTCCAATCTCTATTGTAAATAATCAAATGTTTCCACCATCCCCTTTGTGTCATTCCACCTCTACTTTAATCCCCAGGCATTCAGCTATTTGGTGAGGATTAGTAGACTATAATAGAATCAGTGCATAATGAGCCACCCGTTTTGTGATGGTAGAGGTAAACAGCTGGCTAATTTGAAAAGCTGCTGGTATTATATTGTGGTTAGAACCTCTACTTACATGTCATATGTCCTTGATATGCACACAAGCCTTGCTACTTCCTTGCTGTGTGACCTTTGGGCATATTACTTAACCTCTCTGGGTTACCTATTTACCAAAGCTGTTATGAGAATTGAACAAGTAAACCCATGTAAGGCAACAAAATTTGGCCCACAATAAGTGCTACCATTATTATTACTATTACTATAATTCTCTGTTCTGACTGAGGAATCATTTTTCCAACATAGATTTTTTTTCAAGAAAGCAACAGAGAGCTAACTCCCAAAACAGGCTCTGGTTAAAAGACACTCTCTTTCTGTGAGACTTTGGTCAAGTTCCTTTCCATCTCTGTCTCAGGCACCTCATCTATAGAACACTCTAATGGGACAAGATAGTCTCCCAGGTTCCATGAACTCTACAATCCTACAATCTCAGGCCATTTCTGTTGAGATTCTCAGTAGCTTCTAGCTGTGATCTGCTTACCATAATTTTCATGGATAAATTATTTTGGCATATGATTCAGTAAAAACATAACACTAACATTGTGGTTTGATTGGAGGCAACAGCCAATCTGTGTGCTGTTCCAGTTCTTTTATTCACTATTTAGTTTAATTATGTGGTTTAAGGATTGGGCAAGAAGGAGAGACTTACTCTTTTCCCATAATGATGCCTCAGAATAACACTGAGAAAAGAAACATCCAGTTGGAATCCAGGAGAACTGAGTTCGTGCTCTCACTCTGTTGCCAACTTGTTTTACCATGGACAAGATGCTACCCTTCTCTAGGCTTCTATAAAGTAAAAGGGGAAAGGGGAGAGGGTACCAAAGGCCCAGGTGATCTTTAAGGTTCCTCATAATCATCTTGAAGAGAAGAAAAGCTGAGAGCACTGCGTGAAAACTAAGAAGAAGCTATCAGGATGTTCACCAGATAATTTAAACTTTATACACCCTAAATCAAACTCTTGATTCCTAATTAACCACATACCTGTTTGCACTGCCTACAATCTTCAACATTTTAGTAAATAGTAATCACATTTTTCAAATTGTTCACATGTGAAATTTGACAATAAGCATTGACTCCTCTCTTTTTCTCACAATGAATATCTAATCTGTCAGTAAATGCTATCACCTGTACCATCAAAACACATCCAGAATTCAGCATCTTCTCATCTCCTTCAGCAAGACCACCCAGGTGTAAGCTGCCATCATCTCTCACTCAGATCACTGCAGTAGCCTCATCACCCTGCTTCCCTCTTGCTCCTACAGCCTCTTCGTCACACAGACAATAAGTAAACAAACAAATGTACAAAAATCAAATGGTACAAGACATGAAGAAGAAGGATCATGCTAAAATGTTGGATCATGTTACTCCTCTGCTCAATACTTTCCAATGGTTCCCCATATCAAAGTAAAGTATGGAATCCTAACAAAAACTTGTGATGTTCTTCATTAACTATGATCTCATTTCTTATCATTCTCCATTTACTTAAACCAGCCTTACAGGCCTCCCTGCTATATATCCTTCATCACACCAACTTTGCTCCTTCCTCAGGCTTTTTGTAGTTATGGTTACATGTGTCTGGAATATTCTAACCCCAGATATCCCTATGGTTCACTTCCTCACTTTCTTCAGGTTTCTGCTCAAATATCAACTTCTCAGTAAGGCACTCCCTGACGGACAAATACATAATAGTCCATAACACTATTAATCTGTATCCCCCACACTGGGCTAAGCTATTTGTCATGACATATCACTTTGGATATATCTACATGTGTCCTCTCACTTAACTGTAGAATTCACAGAAGGAGGAATTTTTGTCTGCCTTGTTCATTGCTGTGTCACCAGTGCCTAGTGTAATATTTGGCATATAATAAATGTTCAATAAGTAGTCATTAAATAAGTGCAGTCTGTAAAGCAAGATAACAAGGTTACTAGCACCCAGAAGTCCCATACAATCCAGTCCATCCACCTGGTTAGTAAATAAGAGATCCAGAAGCCTTAAGAGCTTCACCAGTTTGTATTATTGATACCAGTTAAGGGTTTGTGCCTCTCTGAATCTCCTATTTTTAATCTATGAGGTGAGAGGGCCATGTGATAAATTAAAGAGGAACACAATTTAAGGAAGAAAGAATGGGGATGAAAGCCTGCCTCTGCCACTTTGAAGCTGTTTTACTTTAGAAATGTTACCTACCTTGTCTGAACATAAAATTTACAATAGGAATAACAACATTATAATAGTATGAAGAATATTATAACATCATGAAACCTGGCTACTGGTATAAAGTAGAGTGAGAGTTAAATGCAATAACAGAATTTAAAACTGCTCTGGAAACTGTTATGTGCTACCAGAATACGTCCAATGTCACTGTTCCCTGCACCACTTCTGGAAAAGGTATCAAGGAGTCAAACAGTGTCACTAAAAATGTTTTGCACTTTGGGAAAGAACATCCCATATAAAATAATACATACCACCATAGCTTATTTATTGCCTGGTACTAGGTGGTTCTGGCTCAAGTTAGCCTGTGATGTGAATACACTAAAGGAGGTCAACCATTCCTACGAAAATTCTGGTGCAAAGAACCTATATGAAGGACCATGGACATGGACAACGGTGTGGGGATTGACTATGGAAGTGGGGGTGGGCTTCGTGGAGGGGGCAAAGGGGGAAAATTGGAACAACTGTAATAGCATAAACAATAAAATACTTAAAAAGAAGGAAAGAAAATTCTGCTGCAGGACACTTGCAGTCCCCCTAGTGGCCATATAGTAGAACTACAGTTCCATAAGCGAGTTAATTCAACCTGCAGGAAACAGAACACTTGATTAAAGAGTAGGCTATTTCATAAAGCTACATCATCTAATTTAGCAAAGCCCTTATAAAAACGTTTTCATGTACTCCTTACTCCAAGAATCGTTTAATTTGTCTTCTCCCTTGAATCACTTAACCAACAGCCTGAAATCCCATTTATACACAACGTCAAAGCGTGCTACCATGTCTAAAGGAAACCTTGAAAATAGACTAGTAATTCTTGATCTGACCACCAAACTGGGAATCTTCATTGTCTCTCAAGCTAAATTTAGACCCATTAATCCCCTTAATCTAATTAATTCCTCATATATTGCAGAATTCTATAGTCAGCAACATCAAAACATTATTCCAGCAAGGGCAATGATACAGCCAAATGAACTGAGGAAGAAAGTAGTAACAAATTTGACTGAAGTGGCACTGTTTAAAAAGCAGAAGTAGATTTCAACCCCTTAATTGAATTCATTCATATTGTCTTTCCCAGGCATCACCTTCCGGTTTTCGAACTAGCCATCAAGACTTATAATCTACTGCTTGAGTTTAATCATGCCCCCCCAATAAAAAAAGGATAAGATGCAGTCACAGGTAATATTGCTAACCACATCAGCTGACTTTGATTCATTTCTTTTTTGAAGGTGTACATTTCAAATACCCATACCATACAATCCAGCATCTCACCATACTGACAGAATGGTGTTGTCTTTATGGGTTTTTTAATATATAGTTATAAGGTTGTTGAGGGCATTGACCTTAAGATTCTTCCTGAGTTGTGTCCCCTTTACCATGATCTCTTCCTAGCACACAGATGGGCATATACCAGGTGCTTACTGAAGAGTAGTAGATTGATGGATACATTTTTAAAAATTACTTTATTAGGGTGATCTCTGAAGACAGCTAAGTCCCAGTAGGATGTTTTATCCAGTGGTCTACAGTTCACTGACCATTATCAGGACACAATAGCTATAGCTGATTAGATATGCCCTTAGCCTAGAGTGAATGAGGCAAAAGTTTAGTTTCTTTATAGGTGAATTTTATCTCTGCTTCATGGTTATAGAGTGAATTCCAGAAAAGAAGCCCAAATCATATAAAAGCAAATGAAAAATTTCCTCATCTAGAAATACACACCAAAAGGAGTGGTGGCATTTACTTTATTCCAAGGACAACGTATAAAAACAAAATTATGACTCCAGCTGTTTACATAAACCTAAACATATGCCAAATATATCTAGTAATTTCTTTGGCCTAGTTTGCCTTTCTTATCTCTTTGTGTCAGTTTTCTGTATAGAAATGATTAGTCCTCATCCTCTTGGTAATAGTTCCCAGTTCTTCCTAAAAATAAGACTGTTAACTGAATAAACTTTGTTAGGTTTCTTTCATACTGTTCTCTAAAGACCTGAAAATTGTAGAGACACTCTTTTATTCATTTAGGAAGGGGCTGTCATTACCAATTCCAATTCACAGCTGAAAAAAAAAATGAGAGCAGTGTCCCTAAGCAGCCTTCACACAGGACAAAACAAAGTATGCTTTAACTTTCAACACAGCAGCAAATACCTTCTGCCTTTTAAGTCCTAGAGGTGTTCAAAACTTGGGTACTCTCAGCAAAGTTGCAGGATACAAGGTCAATATACAAAAATCAATTATATTTCTAAACACTGTCAATGAACAATTATATTTCTAAAGTTGGCAATGAACAATTTTAAAAGGATATACAAATAGTAATCAGTTTGAAATATCACATCCTACCCACTATGATAGTTATAATTAAAAAGAGAGACAATAACAAGTATTGTCAGGAGGTGGAGAAATTGGACCCTTCGTATATTGCTAGTGAGATTGTAAAATGGTACAGCTACTTTTGAAAACAGTTTTGAGAGTTCCTTAAAAGATTAAACAGAGTTATTATACGACCCAGAAACTCCACTCCAAAGAATTGAAAACATATGTTCAAAAAATTCCTACACATGGCTGTTCATAGTAGTATTATTTATAATACTTAAAGTGTAGAAAAAAGTCAAATGTGTATGAACTGATGAATGGATAGATGAATTCTGTTACATCCATACAGTTGAACATTATTTGGGTATTAAAAAGAATGAGGTACTGACATGTGCTTCAACATGGGTGAACACTGAAAATATTATTCTATGTGAAAGAAGCTAGTTACCAAAGACCAAATAATATATGATCCTATTTATATGAAATGTTAGAATAAGCAAATTCACAGAGACTAAAAGTAGGTTGGTGGTTGATAATTGCTCAGAGTTGGGTGATGGGAGTTTGACTGCTAAGTGATTGAAATGTTCCAAAATTGATTGGAGTGATGACTATACTCTGAATATTCTAAAATCATTGAACAGTACATGTTAAATTGCTGGATTATATATACTGTGAATTATGTCTCATAAAGCTGTCATTAAAAAATAAAATTCAGGTACTGCATGATTTAAAATGGCAGCGTTTTCAAGTAATCAGCACTTTAGAGCTATAAGCTTCTCCAGCTGAGCCACTCTCAATCCTGCTGTGGTTTACAAGTTGGCAACAGGAATTGGTGTGAGAGAGAATGGGTGACAGCACCCATGAGTGTGCAAGGAATTGTGCATAATTCAGTCTATCATCTCTCTGCAGCAACCACTGAAAGTAGCCCTTACAGAGCAACAATCTAAAACATTATCTGTCAGGTGGGATGCATCAAGAAAAAAGCTGGAAGGGAAGCTTCAAGGAAAAAGCTGAAGTGCTGCTCTGCAAAGCTTTCCCCGTATGGTAAACAAATATTATAGAAAATGCAACTATTTCTATTTTTCAACTAACAAAGGGCTATTCACTAAGCACTTTCTGGCATGCTCAAATCTACATGAGTTCAAGTGAACAAATCGGAAGACACTGGGTCTTTCCTCTAAAAAGAGTATAATATAAATATGAGCTTTCATAATTCTCTTCAGTATGCTTAATATTAATCAATACTGGTTAACTGTATATAACTTTACAAGCAATGAAAAAAGTCATCTTTGTGGTTAGGATGTAGGTAACTTACTCGGAATGCAACATCTCAGAACTTGACAGAATGCTGGCAAAGGAAGTCTGAGGTAGAATAATTTCTTTCAATATTATTCTTTGTTTTCAAATTATTAATTTACATCTGTGTATAAGCCCAGCCAGACACTAATAGTAAGCACCCTCACATGCACATTAGGTACTTCTTATGAAAGTGCTATGGTGATCTGACCCAGGCAGAGCTGTCTCAAGAGAGAGAAGGTAGAGTTCTTCGCAGGCTTTGAGAAAAGGTTGCCAAAAGGACCAGTAGACACAGAGAAATAAAATAAAGATCAAGAGAGAGACCAAGACAGTAGCCAGAAAAATACTTCAATAAATTGCCAAGTCCTCAAGCCATACAGTTCAGCTGTCTCAGCTATTGTGGAATCAGGTTCTAACCTCAAGACAAAAAAGTCCAGCTATTCATTTTGCTATCTCCTCAAGTCATGTAGTCCTAAAAGAGAGAAATTGGGGTTGATCTAATTTGTTACTCTCCAGATTAAAAAATATATATGTTTTAAGAGCACTCCACAGGAGTACTGAGTAAAACATCCTGAAAAGTAGGAAGAGAGTCTACATTTCAATGTCAAAAGCGTGAAAGGAGTGGAAAGAAAGAAAATCAGGGACAGCCAGGCAGTACTGGAAGAAGCTGCAAACAAAGAGAAAATGGTGGCAATAGAGGGTGGAGAGAGGTTTCCTTTTCCCTCTCCTACCAACCTCACAGAACTTGATTTTTGTTTGTTTTTTATTTTTCAGAATCATAATTTCAGGTTTGGGTATAAAATAGCCCCTTACTTGCTACACCCAGCGAGCTTTAAGCTCCCTCTTGAGCAGAGTTCTAAATGAAACTGGTAGTCTTAATAGCACCATGACAAAAAATAATAATAAAATTGTCCATGCCCCTAACTCCACCAAGAGCAGCCACATTAGACATACAAGTGAGGAGGCCAAGGAATTCTTTGTTTTAAATGCGTACATGTACAGCAGATGAGCAAATTACTACAGGTAGAAAAACACTTACAGAAAATTAAATGTGCCAGCAAATTCAATCTATTAACTTAAATTTTACAGGTGAAAGAATGTAAGTCTGATGACGTAAAATTTTCACTGGCAAGAAAGCACCGCAAAGTAAGCCTGCAATTAGAAGGCTGTAAGGCTCTTCAAAAATATGTATCACTGATGTCAGCCTTTGGTCGACCTGAGAGAGATACTCTGTAGACAAAAAAGAGAACCCTTCTATGGCTACATCTTGCACACATTTAAAAAAGGTACCAGCCAGTGTGGCTATTTGGTTCTCAGATTTTGATTATTGGTACCCAGACAGAACCCACCAGTGATTTGCTGACCACGGAGAAAGGATTTTTTCCCAACATACTGATCCTCAAGGCCCATGGACAGAGAGTTAGTCTATCTTGATCCCAAAGCAAAATTCTGCTTTACAGAACAAACTGCTCTGTTAAAGGTAGTCATAAAAAGTTGCTTGACAACTGAGGAGGGGAAAGGAGATGGAAAGGGGAATTAATAAAATGACTTATTTCAAAATAACTAATAGAGAAAGACAGTATTTGCCAATCTTAAAGCACTACTCAAATATTAGTTATTATGAAGAGCAGAACCAAATGCCAAGAGAAAATTTAAATTTTGTTTTTGCAACTGGATAATTTATCTAAACCACAATTCTAATTTCTTGCTCCCCTTGGTCTTAACTACCAAGAATAAATATTTGTCACATTATTGTTCTGTTTGCCAGAATATAAAGGGCACTACTTTTGTTAAATGGGACAGTGGTCAATTAACAAAGTTGTAGTCTTGTGTGATATCTGAAAGAAGACAGCTCCATAAAATATCACCAGGGTTGCACGTAAGCCCCATCACTTTTTATGATTCCTTCTGTTCAAACCACATGGTAAATTAAGAAAATAAAGACCACCTGCAGCCTCTCCTCTCTCCCCAGAAACATTGTAAATATATAAAAACATAATTATTCCACAAGTTACTAAAGTTTTAAAAATTTCCACTTCTATAATTAACTAATGTATATGAACACACAAACACAATTGGAGAAAGGGGAAAATACTATACATATTATTGGAGACCTCTAGAATTTTGAGATTTTTATCTCGAAGCTGGTATGTAATACAGAGAAGGTAGAAGCTCTGGGTCTGGCTTTTTGAAAATCCCTTGCCTTTTACTAAATTTTGCCTCTACGAAGTGAGGGGAAGAAAGAAAAGTAAGAAAATATCTATCTTTAGATTGGGATTGGTTGTATTCTGATGAAGTTGATATTTCAAAAAACTGACTCAAGAATTTTCTATATTTTAGAAATGAAATTTTTTTGTCAACCCACAGGATAGGAACGCCAGTTTTCCCTTTCACCAGACTGCCATAACCAGTGCAGCAATCAGAAACCAGGGAAGATTCAATAATCTTGTACTTTTGTTTGAATACTGAAAAGTTCTCATTAGCCAAGGTCATTAATTTAAAGCAAGGCTTTCTAATAGAGAACTTTTCCTACTAAGACCTGGGATAAAATCACCTATCTTACTGCACACCTGATAGGAAGGAACATTTTGCTCTCGATAACCACTTCCTGAACATTTCAGGTTGTTTCTTGGAAGGTACCCATTCCTTAACAAATATGTGGAATTGTACATTTCCTCCCTGTTAACTGAGTTAGTTGGAGGGGGCATGCAAAAGAGGGAAGGTTCCAGTGTCTGGGCTTAGCCTAATGGTAGGTCAGGAAGAACCTTTGATATCCCCTGCCCCAGAAAAGTTCACAGCAGAAGAGGGCTTCACTGACTAGCGACAACCCTTCCAAAAGAATAATTAACCCTACCAAGTAAATCTGTTCTTAGAAAATGAAAAAGACCTTTTATCTGACAATATAACCACTTCACAAAAAAAAAAAAAAAACAACAACAACAAAAAAACGCTATAAACAAGCCCTTTAAAAATCCTGTAAGTCAAACTTTAAAACCCTAATAGAATGTAAAGCTTGGTGGAAGATGTTTTTTTAATAGCCCAGAAAATATTTTAGGAAATCTTATCCTCCACTCTCTTTTCTAACACCATGCTATCAACTTTCCAAGAACAGGAACATCAGTGAAAGGAGGTAAATTGTTTGATTTAACTTGCCAAACATGCTAACACTAACAATGAAATTTCAAAAGCCACAGATAAAAATAACACAGATATAGCCAACAACAGCTATATGCAGAACAATACACAAGTCAATGGGGACATCAGCACCCAGCAAATCTGAAGAGTTAGTTCCACTGTCAATATAGTCCCTCCCTCATGGAGATAAACTAATATATCAGTTTTTTGGGCAAAAATCATCAACATGTTCTGAAAGAAAATGAAAAACTTTGGTAAGGAAGATTTTTAATAAGCAAGATGAAACTGACTGCCTCTTTTCTCATTTTCTAATTAAATCTTTTGGGCAATATTATAGCTCATAGGTCCCTAACAGTTCTTACTCAATTTGTTAAAGGTAACAGCTCATGTTTGAAAATGTTCTTACAATGAAGGACTGTATTGAAAAACCTTACTCCTTCCTCCCAAAATCAGATTTCTGAGCACTCTGGAATTGCAGGAAATACTTTAAAACCTTTAGAACAATTTTATAAATCAGACTAAAGTCTGATTAAAGTCTTTACTTAAAAAACTTCTCTTTATAGATCTGATGCAAACCTGAAGTGGAGGACTAAGGATCTGTTATAATCCACAGAGAAAAATAAACTATTTACAACAACAACAACAACAACAACAAAACCCAACAGCTACTTCCAACATAGTTAAAGTGTGAGGGTAAATCCTGCCCAGTGTTCACTAAGAAAATTGGCCTTAATCGTGCCTGGTTAGATTCTCTGTGCTGACCTCCAATCCCTGGGCAAGACCTCAATTGTTGCCAGGGAAGGAATTTCACCACTTCTTCACACAGTGGGCCCTTAGAACTCAGAGACCACCTTGTTCATCTAATCCCACCCTCCATTTTATCTCTTTGAAGGAGGCGGGCTGAGAAAACCTTGGGCCAGTCTTTTTGCCTCTAACCTGTCAAGGCTGGTCACAGGCTGGAGGGCAAACTTTAACAGACTCTAAGAGAAACTGCTCATATTTTTTTTTCCACGTTCACGGATTTGGGGAGTTGAGGAGAAAAATTAGTGGAGGGATTAAGGGCTTTATTTCCGACAGTGGCAATTGGATTTAAGTTTGGAGACCTGGGGAGTGAGGCAGGATTTTAGGAGGACAGGAGTAGAGAATTGTCAAGGAATTTGGAAGGGCACGAACCAGCACCCAGGGTCTTAGCAGCAGTTATTGGGATGTAGAGTGAGGGTTCAGAGCACTAAGGTGAAATCTTAAGCAGGCCTGGAGTCCAGGTAAAGCTTCCAATTTAGGACAGCCCTTTCTATGGAACCCCGTTGGGCTCTCCCAGTGCCAGAGTGTTCACGCGTAGAGAAGACATACCCCAGAACACAGACTGACTCAAGGCTGAAAGACATTTCTAAACGGGGAAACTTACCGCATGTCCCCGTAGGATCCAGAGTAGCTCTCCATCCAGGGGCTCATCTCGCTTTTGACACAATTGGGACTTGAATACGGCACTCTACTCACCATGCCGCCAGGATACCACACATCAGATGGGGGAAAGTCGCCTTCCTGACCAGCCAGCCCTTGGGGTGGCCGAGTGTAGCCATAGGGGGCTACAGCCCCGGCTTCCCCTGTGCTGCCGCCACCACCACTGCTACAGGGCCCATACAGCTGGCTTTCTTCACCCGTGAAGAGAGTGTGCCAGGAAGAGGAGGCAGCTGAGGGTGAGCCTGAGCTGGGTCCCGCTGCACCCCCGCTGTGCAGGCTCGCCAGGTCCCCATAGCGGCATTGCGCCGCTGCAGCTGCCCAGGCACTGCCATAGTCCAGCGAGTTCTCTAGCTTGATACGGGCTTGAGGATGGTGAGGTGGCGGAGGGGGCGGCGGCCCGGCCAGGGCTAGTGAAAAGTTACAGTAGTCGCGACTCGGATAAGCCGCTGCCTCTTCCAGTGCTCCAGACTTATAGAGAGACAGGGCGGATGGCAGTTCAAGTGTTCCGGAGACTCCTGTTTCAGCGCTGCTAGAGCAGCCCAGGCTCTCACCTTCCAGCCCTTTTGGGTAACCTGCCTTGAATGGGGAATACTCAGAAGTCTCTTCGGTGCCCTTGCCTGGGCCGTCATCCAGCAGAGAACCTTTGCATTCAGCCAGCTGGGCGCAAGGAGTAGGACGCACAGAAGGTGGACCTCCCAGGAGTGGAGCATACATGCAATCCCCTCTAAGCTGTTCCCCAGGACTCAGATGCTCCAAAGCCTCAACACCCAAGCCCATAGATACCGACACTGCCTTACACAACTCCTTGGCGCTATCCGAGATGGCAGAACTGCCCCCTAGGTAATTGTCCTTGGAGGACGTTGGAGCCCCAGCGGCCTCCCTCGCTCTCCCACTGCTGCTGGCTTCAGATACTACCTCCTGCTGCTGTTGCTGCTGCTGCTGCTGAAGCAGTTGCATGGTGCCGGCCTCGCTCAGGATGTCTTTAAGATCGGTGGAGCAGCTGCTTAAGCCCGGGAAAGTGGGGCCCAGCAGGGACAACGTGGATGGGGCAGCTGAGTCATCCTCGTCCGTAGGTGCTGGCGGCTGCTGCAGCAGCCCCTTGCCGGCAGCCAAGGGGACTCCGGGCTCCGAGATGCAGCCACTCTCCGGGTGGCCCTCGGGAACTGACTGCTGTTGTGAAGGCTGCTGTTCATTCTCCAGGGCCAGGTAGCCTGTGGGGCCTCTGCTCTGGGTTTGGGGAGATCCATCCTCACCCTGCTGCTGCTGTCGGGCACTGGTCTCCTGTTGCTGCTGTAAATGGGCACCGGGAGGTGCTGCGCTCGCGGCCTCGGGGTGCCGGGGTCCCGGGGTCTGGACCACTTCTCGCACGCTCTGGAAGAGGTTCTGGAAAGCTCCTCGATAGGTTTTGGACGGCGGTCGTGGGTAGAGCCTACCCAACCCTAACTGCACCTCCATCCTTGGGCTTGGTTGAATTTTCCACCAAATTCCTTTATCCCGTTTCCCCTTCTCTTGCTGAGAAGAGTTCAACAGGCTGTGATGCGGTAGTCACTGCAGCTAGCTACCCACCTGCGGAAAGCTCCTGGGAAAGAAACTTGCAGGAATAACCACACGAAATTTCTCTGACAGCCTCAAAGTCTTGTGCAGAGAAAAACACACGCGTTGGACAAAATCTGCCCTGCTAGGCTCACAGTCTGTTCCTCAGTACTTGGAGGGTAGCTTCAATAGATGCTCAGATATTGAAAGAAAAAAATAAAAAGAAAACTCTCCGTCTTTCAGATTGTGTCTACTGAAGCAGGTGCAAATCAGTATCTGGTTATTGTTTTTCTCCCCCCTTCCCTTTGGTTTTGTTCGGGTTTGAATGGGGTTTTTCTGTTTGTTTTTGTTTTGGGCTACTGAAGACCTGATTGCCTTTTCATCCTTTGATCTTTGGTCCCGAAAAATGGCTAGGGGGCGGGGGCGTGCAGGGCGAGGTGGAGTGGGAGTGAGGAGAACCTAGGGGCTCACCCCGCGTGTAGCCTAACCAGGCAGGTCCTGGCTGCACAGTTGAAGCGTCTCCGAGATCTCCTAGCTTCCCCAGAACCGTCTTCGAAACGCAGAGCTAGCTTGTCTACTCGCAGCCAAAGGGAGTTACCTCTCTGCAAACTCGGGCTGGCCGCCCTGGGCCCGACTAGAGTGGAGGGGAAGTGTGTGTTGGGGGGGGGTAGAGGGGAGCGGGCGGAGGCAGAAGCAAGAGAGGAGCCCCAGGAAGGGGCAATGGGGTGGAGGGGAGGAAGACAAAGGCAGCCGTCAGTCCTACCCGGTACTTTCCTCGCTTCCTCCGAGTCTCTAGCAGCTTTCAAAAACTTCACCGAAGAGAAAACCGTAGCTCCGGGGCGGCGGCTTCGAAGCCGCTGCGGTGCAAGAGGCGTTGGCAGCCGCCACAGCCCAGCTGGGGCTGACGCGGGCGTCCCTTCGGCTCCTGTCCCGCACTGGAGCGGCTAGCTCGGGCACTTTCCCTCCGCTGCCTCCTCTGCCTCCAGGTTTGCTCGGGACCCTTAGCCTTTCCCAGCACGTTGGCTCCCTGAGATCTCAGAGGGTGAGCTGGGAAGTAGAGAGCAAATGCAACAGTTTGCGAGTCCGGTCCCGCCCCCACCGGGCCGGCCTCCTTGCCTTCCCACCTCCTTTCTCCCTCCCCTCCCCTTCCCTTTTTTCCCCTCCCCTCTCCTCCCCACCCTTCCCTTCCCTCCTCTCCCCTCCCCTCCCCACCCCGCGCACTAATGCAGAGTGGCTTCGGAGAAACAAGTGCTGACGCAGCGTGGGTGAAAGCAGAAGAGGATCGCTCTAGCCCAGGAAGATCCTAGCTCCCTAGTTATCTACTGCTTTCCCGGACCTAGTTTTAGGTGCCAGGGCTGAAGCTTTAACCCAGGGCTTTATTTGAGGACAGGGCTAGCGAAGCTCCCAGAGGCTAGCACTTACAGATTTGGTTCCGAAGTCCAATCTGGAAACAGACACTGCGTGCGTGGGAGGGGCAATAGGAGTATCAGCCCCTTAGGCTAGGGACTATATTGAATGCAGACTGAGAAGTGCAGACTGGAGGGTCTTCTACAAACTGAAGACAAGCTATTGCCAAGTCAGCAGATACTTGTTGAAATCTTTCAGATTCCTCCCTAGGCGTTGATTGGGCTTCGTGGCATGACACAAGTTGCTCTAGGAACCCTCTCTCTGGGAACCAGTAATCATCTTTGCCTCTTTTCTCCCCCCTTTCCTGTCTGGAAATGCCTCCAACCTCACACACTTCTCACCTATCCAAATGCGCAAAGGCAAAATCACCCAGACAAGGAGGCAAACACACAAACACCAAAAACTCATGTCATGTGCACAGGGACCTCGATTTTGTCCAAGGTGTTGCAGACGTTTGTTACATACAGGCAATTCCTTTTCTAAATTGCTTTTGTATATTTGTAAGCTTGCAAACTGCACTATTCAAAGACTGGGACCTACATAGGACTGCTTTTCTTCCTCTTGGTGGACAGCCAGTACTGGAGGGTGACATGGGATACTGCAGTTGCTCTTCTGTGGAGGAGGTCTCATAGTCTCTGTGGAAAGATGGAGAGGCAGGTTGAAATGAAGTAGTGGAGGAAATGGAAGGGTAGACCAATGGGGAAGGAGGTTTCCTTTGTGTTGACAGGGTCCCTGTGCCTCCCCAGCTTTCAAATTCCTTAGACCTTTGGATCTGGCTGGGTCTATCTGTCCCAGGCTTGTGGAGATTTTAATCTAGTCCTCTTCTAGTTTTTACAAGCATCTACAATGTCTTTATGTTGTTCACAGCCAAGCATCATAAGCATTTATTTACCCTGACCAAAGGAGGTAACTTAATCCTAAAGGCAGAGAAGAAATGGTATGATCAGCTCTATTTTCCAATGAAGACATTGAAGCAAGGGCACAATTTGTTCTATCTTCCACATTAGTATAACCTTAACTAGTCTTCCATCTCCTTGCTATTTTAGCTAGACTCATCAATGTCAAGGGCACTTGGAAAAGGGCTATAAATGAACTTTACAAAACCCAAAGGCCTGAGGAGGTGAAAAATTATTCCCTAGGATTTTAATGGCCCCAGCTTTACCTGGACGTATACCAAATACATTCTCCTTTCTTGATGAAGAATCTCACAAATCGCTACTTATGGTAAAGGAGCAGCCTATTCATAGAAATGTCTAATTGTAACAAAACTAATTCTCAATTTCCTCATGTAATGGGAAACAGGAATATGTAATTTAAATACAGATATTTTGAAAACCTATTTGAATAGGCGGAGACTCTAGTTCCACCAAACCTTTTTTTTAAGAGGGAGAGAAAACCATAGATTTGTTGTTTCACTTATTTATGCATTCATTGGTTGATTCTTGCATGTATCCTCACAGTTGATGGAACTCTCTACCTTGGCATGTGGGGAAAACACTCTAACCGACTTAGCTGCCAGGGCCCACAAAAGCTTTTAACTAAGGTTGCTCAGAAGTAATTGAGTCAGCTGGACTGGCAGGAAAGTAGAATGGAAATAGCATAGGTCTCAGAGCCAGGAGAACTGCTTGTCTACAAACTGACTATAATCTTCCTTTCCCTCAGCTTCAGTTTCCTGCTCTGTGAAATGGGGAGAAGGGGAGGTAGAGGCTGTGTCACATGGATTTTCTAACACTTAGACATTTAGAATGCCGTGACTGACTTGAGTTTTCTTATTTATACCCAGTAAAGGGTGGCTATGGAAGAGGATGCTAACAGTAGGAAAATGACCAATGGACAGTTGTGAGAAGGGTAGTTATAAGCAAAGTAGCCTGAAAAAAATAAGATGAGAAATAATTCTCAGAACAATTTCCTGTTGAATAAATGACAACCAAACAGAGATTTAAATTCAGGTCTGAATTCCTTCAAAATTCATGTTGCTTCTACAGCATAAAAATTGTTTTCCCAGTTTTCTCTCAGAAAATAGTGACCAATAATATATATTCTCAAAAGTCTGATGTGATAATTAAAGGAGATCACGTATATGGAACAACTTTGTTAACAAGAAAACATACAAATCTAAAGGGTCCTGTTGTTATATTTTATTTTTAAAGGTGATGTTATAAACATTTTAATCATGGACAGGAAAGGCTAAGTTACTATGAATGTAATAGGTGCATATAGTACTTGATTTTGAATTTAGAACTCTTATCTCCCATCTCAAATCTCATTTTCCTGCCCTTCCTTTAAAATCAAGAGGCCCTGTTGAATAATATTATGTAAATTATGTGCTTGTACCTTCCATCTTCTTCTCTTTCTTCTTTTCCTTCCTCTTCTTTGCACTTATTTTTAGCAAGTCAGTAAAGAGTGAAGGAGACTTTGCTAATGGGATTTTCCCTAGTTCCTTGGACTGTAAAGCCAGAATTATTTGACCTTTGGAATATGGTAGACATTCTCCAAATCCTTTGGGTTTTACTTCCTGTATATCTCACAAATTTGCCCACTTCTCTACATTTTTGCCACTACCAACCTAGTTCAAGACACTGGCCTTTCTCACCTGGACCACTGTAAATGGTCTCTCTTCCACTCTTACTTTCCTAGCGTGAACTCTGCATTGGGCAGACAGAGGAATTTTTAAAAACCAAGACTTAATTTTTTTAGAGCAGTTTAAGGTTTACAACAAAACCAAGGGGACAGCACAAAGATTTCCCATATACCTCCTGCCCCCACACGTGAATAGCTTTCTCCATTATCAACATCTACTACTAGAGCAGTGCATTTGTAATGATTGCTGAACCTATACTGATACTTCAAAATACCCAAAGTACATTGTTTACATTCGTGGTTCTCTTGATAATATATACCCTCTGAGTTTGTACAGATGTATATGATGTGTATCCATCATTATGGTACCATACAAAGTATTTCTACTTCCCTAAAAACCTTTGCCTGTGCTCTGCATATTTATCCCCACACTAATCTCACTTTCTCCACAGTTTTGCCTTTTCCAGAATGTCATATAATTGGAATCACACACTTTCAAAGTGGCTTTTCTCACTTAGTAATTTACATTTAAGTTTCCTCCATGTTTTTTTATCCCTTTGTAGCTCATTTTTTAAGTACTGAATAATACATCAATTTTTGAATGTACTACAATTCATTTATTTATATACTGCTGGACATCTTGGTTGCTTCCAAGTTTGGGCAATTATGAACAAAGCTGCTATTAATATTGTGCTCAGGTTTTTCCATGGACATAAGTTTTCAACTCCTTTGGGTTGAAATACAAAGAAGTATAATTGCTGTACTGTTTAGTAAGAGTATGTTTATTTTTTTAGAAACCACCAAACTGTCTTCCAAAGTGACTGTACCATTTTGCTCTCTCACCAGCAATGAATGAGAGTTTCTAGTAGTCTACATCTTCACCAGCATTTGGTGGTGTCAGTGTTTCAGATTCTGGCCATTCTGGTAGTAGTATATTGTTTTTTTAATTTGCATTTCCCTGATGACATATGATGTGAAACATCTTTTCATATACTTATTTACCATCTGAGTATCTTCTTTGCTGAGATGTCTATTATGGTCTTTGGTCCATTTTTTAATCAAGGTGCTTGTTTTCTTATTGTTGAATCTCAAGAGTTCTTTGAAAATTTTGGATAACGATCATTTATTTATATGTCTTTTGCAAATATTTTCTGCCAGTCTGTGG
Organism: Anoura caudifer; assembly: GCA_004027475.1. NCBI lineage: Eukaryota > Metazoa > Chordata > Mammalia > Chiroptera > Phyllostomidae > Anoura > Anoura caudifer. The sequence goes on from PVKU01006925.1 coordinate 44,424, forward strand.
CCCGTATTCTCATTCTCTTGGCATTGTCTTTTGCAGAGTAGAAATTTTTAATTTTAATGAAGTCTAGTTTATTAATTATTTCTTTCATGGATCATGCCTTTGGTTTTATATCTAAAAAGTCATCACCACATCCAAGGTCGTCTAGGTTTTCTCCTATGCTGCCTTCTATGAGTTTTATAGTTTTGTATTTTAAATTTAGGTCTGTGACCTTTGTTGAGTTAATTTTTGTGATGAGTGTAAGGTCAGTGTCTAGATTCTTTTTTTTTTTTTGCATGTGGATGTCCACTTGTTTCAGAACAATTTGTTGAAACACTGTCTTTGCTACATTGTATTGCCTTCGCTTATTTGTAAGCAATCACATGACTATACTCATGTAGGTCTATTTCTGGGCTTTCTATTACAGAGGGATTTTTAAAGAACAACCAGCCTTATTTAGGTACTTGAGATACAATAAGCTACACATATTTAAATTTGAACAAATTTATAACTTTTGACATATACATAGACTCATAAAACCATCATCCAATAAAGGATGAAAATATTCCTCACCCCAAAATAATCTTCATTGCTACTTTTTACTTCCCTTCTCCACCCCTTCCCATACTCCTTTTCTGGCAATCAACGATCTGCTTTTTATCACTGTAGGTTAATTTTCATTTTCCAAAATTTTATATCAATGGAATCATCGCCATTTTTTTTTTTGGTCTAGCATCATTTACTCATCATAATGCCCTTGATATCCATCCAAGCTCTTGTGTGTATCAGTACTTTGTTTTTTAATGGTAAGCAGTTTTTTGTTGTATGAATGTGCCACAGTTTGCTTACACGTTTGTTTGTTGATGGCATTTGAGTTCTCTAAAATTTGGGGCTATTGTAAATAAAGCTGCTATGAACATTTATAAATACATCTTAGTATAGGCATATGCTTACATTTCTCTTGGTTCTATATTTAGTAGTAGAATGGGTAGATAACAAAATAAGTGTATATTTACTTTTTTAAGTAATTGCAAATTGCCCTCCAAAGTGATTGCACTATTTTGCATCCCCACCAACAGTTTTTACACATCCTCACCAATACTTTGTATGGTCATCTTTTTATTTATTTGTTATTTTTAATTAATTTACTAAGGTGACGTTAGTTCATAAAACCAAACGGGTTTCCAGTGTACAACTCAACAAAACATCTGCATACTGCATCGTACACTTACCACTCAAAGTCAAGTCTATTTCCATCATCATTTATTCCCACTTTGCCTCTTTCACCATCACCCACTCCCCTTCCCCTCTGGTAATCACTATGCTCTTATCTGTGTCTAGGAGGTTTTTTTGCTTAATCCCTTCACCTTTTTCACCCAGCCTCCCTAATCCCTTTCCTTCTTGACAGCTATCAGTCTGTTCTAGGTGTGTATGTTTCTGTTTCTATTTTGTTTGGCAGTTTATTTTGTTCACTAGATTCCACATGTAAGTGAAATTGTAGGGTACTTGTCTTCCTCTGACTGCCTTATTTCACTTAGCATGATACTCTCCAGGTCCATCCATGCTGTGGCAAAAGGTAAGGTATCCTTCTTTTTTTATAGCCATGTAGTATTCCATTGTGTAAATGTATCACAGCTTATATCATCTACTGATGAGCACTTGGGCTGCTTCCATAAGTAACACTGCAATGAATGTAGAAGTGCATATATTCTCTCAAATTAGTGCTTTGGATTTCTTTGGGTATATTCCCAGAAGTGGGATCAGTGGTTCATAATGCAGTTCCATTTTTGATTTTTTGAGGAAATTCCATACTGTTTTCCACACTGGCTGCACCAATCTGCATTCCCACCAACAGTGTACTAGGGTTCCCTTTTCTCCTCCTCACCAGCACTTGCTCTTTGTTTATTTATTTATTTAAAAATATTTTATTTTTTATTTTTAGAGAGAAGAAGGGAGGGAGAAAGAGAGGGAGAGAAACATCAATGTGTGGTTGCTTCTCAAATGCCCCCAACTGGGGACCTGGCCTGCAGCCCAGGCATGTGTCGTGACTGGGAATCGAACCAGCGACCCTTTGGTTAACAGGCCAGCACTCAATCCACTGAGCCACACCAGCTAGGGCTGTTTGTTGATTTATTGATGATAGTCATTCTGACAGGTGTGAGATATCTCATCTGGTCTTCATTTGCATTTTCTGATTAGTTTATTTTACCATTCCAATTTGATGGGTAGGCATGTCTCATTTAATTTGCATTTATTTAATGAATAATGATATAGAGCACTGTTTCTTTTTTTATTGGTCAAGTACAGTTGTCTCCATTTCTCCCCCACCACTCTCCCTTGCCCCACCCATCCCCATCTCCCACCCTCTTTCCTACCCTCATTTGGCTTTGTCCATTTGTCCTTTATATGTGTTCCTTGATGGTACTTTTCATGTGATTATTTGTCATTTGTATATTTTCTTTGACAAACTCTTTGCTCAAAAATTTTACCTATATTTTTAAGCAAGCTGCTTGTATTTAACAGGGAGTTTTTAATTATTTGTATAGTTTGTATACATGTCTATTATCAGAAATATGATGCACTAATATTTCTCACAGTTTATAGTTTGGCTTCATTGTCTTAATGGTATCTTTTTAAGAGCAGAAAATCTTAATCCTGACCAAAACCCAATTTATCAGTTTGTTCATTTACGGATTGCATCAGATATAAAAATAATATTTTTCTAACCCCAAATCACCAAATGTGTTTTATAAACCTGTGTTTTTTTTTTTTCTTAAAGTCATATAGTTTCAGTTTTACATTTAGGTCTATCATACAGTTTGAGTTAATTTTTATATATAGATATCTAGTACTTTTGTATATGGATGCCCTAATGTTTCAACACCATTTGTTGAAGAGACTATCCTTCCTCCTTTTACTTGCCTTTAGGCCTTTGTTAATAATCAATTGTCAATATATGTTTGTGTACCAGGCTCTTTTTAAAAGTTGAGTTTGTTCATGTCATTCCACTACTTACGTTCTGTTTCTGGCTTCCTATTGCTCTTACTATAAATGTCCACATCTTTAACCAGACACTACATGATCTGGCATCTCTCTGCTTCTCTGATTTTATCTCATACCACTTTCTTCCTGCTTTCTGAGCTCTGCTCAGGCTCACAATGGCCTTTATTCAGAGTTCCTCAAATGCCAGGTACTTTCTTCTTTCTTTTGCATATGCCTGTACCTGAAACACTGGTTCATCCATCTGTTTGATAATTTAGTTAATGTCTACACATACATCACTTCCACAAATAATTTCTGAACCTCCAAGGCTAGCTAAAGTTCTCCCCACATCTACCTTTTTATATATTTTAACAGTACCCAGTATTTTTTTCTTTGGAGGACTTCTCACAAATATAATTAATGTTAATTGTTTATTTAGTTGTTTAATATCTGTTTTCCTCACTAGAGTGTAAGTTTGTTTCTGAGGGCATGGTCCGTACTGGTTTTGTTCATCATCAAATTCTTAGGACTCAGCCTGGTGTGCACATATTCAGTGCCCAATAAATATCTATTGAACAAATGGATGGATTCCGTTTTCTCAGACTTAAAATTCTATTTCAAAAATGAAAGTTTAGTTTTGGGGTTTGTAAAAACCCCTTCAGTTTCAGCATGCTTAGGAGTGTAATAAACCTTTTGTCCATGTAAAAGTAAAATAGAGAAAAGCTCCAATTCATGGCATTTACTGCTTGCCAGGCTCTGTGCTAGGCACTGGGGATTCACTGGTGAATAGAACAATGTGGACTCTATGTTTGAGGAGTTCATTCACAGACTAGGAAGGAGAGTGAAGATTCGTTTAAATAACTACATTTGAGTTGGGTTGGAAATGAAGAGTGAGGCTTATGAATAAATCCTCATGGTTTCCCTCTGCTGATTTGTGGTTGTTTGCTATTTTCTCCACCTAAAGGATTATAAAGGACTACTTTCTCATTTTGTACTTTTTTCCTGCTTATTGTTGGGGCCTCCATCTTATCTTATCCTTTCCCACAGCTCCAGCCCTAACTTCTCCCCTTACCACCCTCTTGTAGCAGGTGCTATCTTTAACAAAATCTAAACCATTGGGTTTTTTTCCCTAAAAATATAACTGATAACATTGCTCCTTTGCTCTATAACTTTCAATTGCCTAAGCCAGGGTTTTCAAACACAAATGCCTCCTAAGTAAAAACAAGTGAGTAAAGATAACCTGGCATTACAGAGACAAAAGGGTGTGGTGGTAGAGGCCGTGGTGAACTAAAGAACAGATTGATACTCCATCTTAAAAGGGCAGCCACCACTCAACTCCAAATGGTTGTTGTCAGAGAAAAAATGCCCTCTCACTAATCCAGATGTTTTGTTATTTTTAAGAACAGCATTCCAGACTTTAATGTGAAATCTCCTAAAAAATAAACATGTCTATGGACAAGAATTAGTTCACAGGCTACCATTCTGAAAACTCTGTCCTTCAGGTTCAAGTCAACATTCCATAGTGTAGCCTTTAAAGTCTGTCAGTGTTATGTCCTAACCTCTCTCTGCAGCCCCTTCTTCCATCTTGTTTTCCTGCTAACCACTCACCTCTTCAACCATGTCAGGCTTGTTGGGCTCCCACTAAGCATAGTTCACACTTTTGGGCCTGCCTACCTTTGGATAATGCTGTTTGCTTTTACCGAAATGTTATTTCCTTCTTTCCCTTGTGACCAAATTCAACCTATCTTTTAGAATATAGCTTAATCATTGAGTTCTCTGGAAAGTGTTTCTGGATTTATTAATCCAAATTATATACCTCTTTATTGTTATCTCTTTTAAAACAGTACATTATACACACATATGTTTGTGTGTATATATATATAATTTAAAATAGTTCTCCATCAGGGAGAATCCCCTCATGTTGTGCATTACTATTTATTCACTTTTCATTTATTCAACAAATGTGTTGAGCTACTATCATGTGCCAGGCACTCTAATAAGTACTGAGACTAAGAGCTCTAACCATGCCAATTAATCAAAATCTAATGTTAAATGCAAGCAGATTACAAAAGTGGTATGAGAAAGAGAGGTTTGTTCTCACCCCATGTATTTGATTGTTAACAACGATAATTCACTAGGAATCCACTGTGATACACTGGTATTACAAGACATTGATAATTACTTAATTTTGTGTAAGAAACCAGGTGCATAGGGGTTATCTCTATTTTGTAAATAGGAAACTGAAACTCAGAATATTAAGCAATCTGTCCAAGGTCAGACAGCTGACCAGAGGCAGGGTTAGTACTATGAACCTAGATATTCTATCATACAACAACTGACTCTTCACTATACCTGAGCTGATCTCTCCTGTGCTGTGGCCAGGTGGTCTTTCCATCCATAACATGCAGACAAGGCATTAGATGAACACGGGCAGTATTGAATCTGTGGCACAGCAGGGCATTTTGTAACACGTTTTACAGTTACATTTGATGAAAAAAAGCTTTTTACTATTATTTATGTGCTATGTGAACTTTGGCTTTTACTTTTTTGTAAACTAAAGATTACAATACCTTTCTTCTTGACAAATTGCTGTGTAAATTGCTGTGAAAACCAAAATAATAAAAGAATGCAAAGGAAATATGTAATAAGGATTAACACAATAATTTGTCCATTATGTGCCAAGGGAAGTACTGTTGTTTGTTATTATTTCCACTTTAAAGATAACAATATTGAGGCAGAGGTAGAACTTGAAGCTTGCTCTGTTTGACAAAAAACAAAATGCCACATTGCCTTTCAGGCATTAAGCAACAGTTAACTACTGGTATTATCTATATAGTACTATTTACTTTTCAAAATACCTAAGGATATTTGACCCCGAGTTCAGGAGCCAGGGATAACATTTGGGATTCAAAGTTTAAACTCCACATTTAAAAGGTTTCAAAACATGAGAAGCAGAGGTCAACAGTTGGAAATCATTTCAGCAAGACCCCTCTTTTTCCCCACCCCCATCTCACCTTTTCCCATCAAAAAGGCCCTATCCCATTAAACTCTAGAAATGCCCTGGGCAGTGTTTGTTACTAAAAAACACATTTGTATATGACAACATACAGGGAATCTTGGCTCATATTTGTTTTGGCTTTACCAGTTATTGAGGAGAGAATCAATAGCTGCTGGAATGGAAAAGAACCATCAATCAGAAAACATGTCAAAAATGAAAAAAAAAAAACATATGTCACCTCTAGACCTTTAAGAAGAGAATGTTCTGGAGAGATCAGAGTGAGGCCAAAAGATGCACTTAAGATCAAGTAGCATAGCCTCCCTGTAGAGTTCAAAGCTAGTGGCTCAGTGAGCCACTGAACTGCCATCATATCCATGTTATTTCTCTGGATTAACAAAAAGGGAGGGGGCATGTGAGTTCACCTATCTCTGTGGTGTTTCTGTAGCTTCATACCCTGACAGCAGTGACCTTTGCACGGGACAATGTGGTTCACAAAGAATATTTGCATATAATACCTCAATCAGTTTTCATAACAGCTTTTGGAATTAAGCAGAACATGTACAATTAGCTGTGTTACAAAAAAGAGGAACCTGCCCTCTGAACCTAAAGTGACTTGCCCAAGGGCATTTAACCACTCAGATGCACAGAAATATGTGGCCAGAATGCTTATTTGCCAGAGTTCTTTATTCTGCACCAGACCTTTCAATGATTAGCTCACCTCAACAAGTGACCCTCTATCACCAAAGACACATTATTTGCAGCTAACTGAAAATTTTGGTTAAAATTGGACTACCTCTATCTTAAAACTGAAACAAATTCTCTGGGGTACAGTTTCTTGGCATCCTCTGTGTATGGGAGACAGTGAAACCACAAAGGCATAGAGATGAGGGTGTATAATAGGTGGAGTCTTAAAATCGCTTGCTACTGCTTTCCTCTACAAATCTCCTCTTCAGAGAAGTATAATCTATCTCACAAGTCCTTGAGAAAAGGCTCCACTCCTTATGTTCCATTCCTACCCAGAACAGCTAACTCCTAACTCTTTAGAATATCACACGTCAATCTCTGAACATCAAAACTTTTTTAACTTTGTCTGAGTTGAAATAGATATCGACAGGGGAAAAAAAAGGACATTATTCTCTACTATCTTTGAAAGAGGAACATTATTAGTAAGAATTCTTATACTTTACTAATGAATTAGAAACAGCGCTTTGATATTTGTCAGTGGAAAATCTGTTGCTTTATTTAGATAGATGATTTTAAACTTGTGTATACTAGAATTATGAAATATTGTGATCAAAGCCATAGAGAAAAGAAAACTGTGTTTTCCAACAGATCAAAACTGGTCACATTCTCATACAACTGAAGGAATACCAACCATGGCTGTTTTCCTTTCTGAATCAACTTAAACCTGGGACTCAAGCAGATTCAAATACAATAATCAAATATTAGCTTATCAGCAATAACCTCTTTGTCTCCCATCCCACATTACCATTCCTTAGCCACCTGCTTTCCAACAGAACTCAAAATACAATTGCTTGTGTTGTCAGTGCTTGGAAAACTTGTCTGCAAAGCTGTAAATGGCAGGCCCTGTCACAGATAGCAAACCAGGACAGAGATACAGACATGAAAGTAATACAGTATTGCAAGAACATTTTGATCGTGATATCAGATTGAAACAAAAACACCTTGTATACAAATAACTAGGTTGAGGTTCTCTTATCACTAGAGTCTATGCAATGGACTATAATAACAGCTAATACTTATTAAACACTTATTTTGTGAGAGCCATCTTTTTAAAAGCTTCACATGAACTAACTCAGTTAATGCTAAGAGTACTCACACTGCGCTCAGCTATTCTTCTAACAGCTTTATGTAAATTAAACTTTTTAATCCTCACAACAATCCTATGACAAAAGTACTATTAGTAGTCTTATTTTGCAGATGAGGAAAAAGAAGCTCAGACAATACAGCAACTTATGTAAGGTCTTACAGCTAGTAAGTGATAGAGTCATGTTTAGAACCCCTAAAAGCTGCCTCTATAGCTTATACTATCCTGATTAGTAAATTGCATTTGCATATCACATGCATGGTCCTTTTCTCATTAGCAAAATGCCAGAAACTCTCAAGGAGTAACTGACCTTTTCTCAGAAACTGCCATGTGATAGGCACATCCTCAAGAAGTTCACAATAGAAAAAAACTCAAGTTCATAATTTTCAATGTTAGTAGAAAAAACTTTTATTTCATAAAAAAATCAGAGCAACTAGGACATATTCAATATTTTAGAGTTTTCAAAGCCTTTTTCCCCATTCAATTCTAACAAAAGCTCTATGAGTTCAGCTAGGAAGGTATTTTTATTCTCATTTCACAGATGAGAAAACTGAAACTCGGAGTTTAAGTTACTTGCTCAAGACTGCACAGTTTGAAAGTTATAGAGACAAGATTAAGATTCAAACATCTTCTGACTCTACAAATTCTGATTCCTTAATTACTGCATGAAACTAGTGCCTCAACCATCCTAGATTCAGAAATGACTGTGCTCAAATGGTGTAACAGTGTCTTTAGGCTTATAGGTTCTGTCACTTAGGTGGTTAGAGGAAACATTTTAGCTTTTTTTTTTCAACCTGGCATCTGTATCAGTAAGAATCACTAGAACAAGGCCAAGGCCTCCCACCTTGGGCAGAGACAACAGTTTGTGAATATCCAAAATCATAGCACCTTGATATGTGTTCTAGCTGTGATAGTAAACCTTGATAAGCTTTTGCCTTGCTTTGGGCCTAAGTTTCTATAGATCTCTTAACCACACAAATAGCACCTGCCCTACAAGTTCTATCACTAAAACAATCATGTTATCGAACAATAATGCATAACAACAGAAAATATTTGTACAATGGTAGGATTGTATGAATATAAAAGCTCACTAATGACTTGTCTTTGGATTTGGTATCAGGCTTTACTAGTTAGGAATTATGGTTGCAGGTATTAGAAATCCAGCTGATCTTACTGAGGCAAAAAGAGAAATTGAATAATTTAGTTTATAAGGATGTCTCATGGAACCAGAAATCTGCTGGACCTCAGAAACAATAGAAAAAGTGACTCCATGCTCTCAGGACTCTGGCTCTTTCCCTCTATCCTTTCTGGTTCTCTTGGAATCTTCTTTTTTTTCCCTATCTCTAAAGACCACTTTCTCCATTCTAAGTCTGCACAAGAGAATACGGTCACTGATAACACCTCTACAGTTAAAGTTAGGAGCCAAACTGGGCTGGAATCTTTTGGTTTAAAAGCACAGATAAGGACTCTGATTGTACAAGCTTGGACCACATGCCCATCTTTTGGCCAGCAAATTGTTACTGTGGATCGGTATCACATTGTAGGAACATAGTAGGCCTCAGTAGCCATGTGAATGGGGGGGAGTCTTTCTGGAAAAAGTGAAGGACAGTTTCCTTCAAAGGGGGTTCCTGGAAACACAATTGAATTTCTGGGTTTCTTCTACAGAGACGAAAAAGTACACATGTCTGCCAACTAATGCAACCTGAGGACCTTACTGGTGAGATTTGAAGATAGGTTTCTCTGCATGTCTAAACAGATCTGTGTCTTTCCCCAATCCTAACAATGGTTCATAAAAGATGTATGCTTTCAGTGTACCAAAAAAGATTTCCAGAGATATTAGCCATCACTTCTCCAGCCTCTTTTATTCTAGAAGAATAGTTGAAAGACTAGGGTTCTAGGAAACATGCTTTGAGAGGTCTTTTAGTTCCAACATTTTATGTCTCTATTACTGGTAAGTCTCCTGTAGTTGGACCAGTCTTCAACCACCTGGTATGCTTTCAGAAGAACCTGAGCTTTATTGATGTTCCCCAGACTTGTACCATTAGTGGTCCATTTCTTTGTCTTAAGACCAAATTCAATGCCCCTTTCCTTGGACTTAATCATTCATGAAGTCTTTTCAGTCACTGGCATATTGATATGAACGAACTGACTACATAAATTCTTTAGAGTAGATTCACTTAAATGAAGGACTAAGAGAAAAGCTGGAAAGGCAATGGGACTATGGGCTTCCAGGGAAGGGGGGAAGTTGAATACAAGAAGTAAGGAATAGAGGCACAAAAATAATGGCTTTCTCCTTCACTATTAGTAGAGAGCCAGACCTCTCTGCCTGTACAAAGTGCCTGTACCTCCAGCAGCTGGGCTTTGATGTTAATAACATTCTCATATTCAATCCAATATGGCCAGTCCCCTTGTCAGTAAACTGTGAAAATATGCTCTCTGGTGCTTACAGTTAGCAACTCATGCTTTTTAGCCACCCCTTGGTATCAAAGAGGTTCACCACTATTAATGATTTTATCAGTGCAATGATTTACCATTCACAAGAATGCTTCCATGTGCATTATCTAATCTGATTCTCACAACTTCCTGATAAAATATGTCAGGCAATGACTATCATTTCATTGAGCAAACAAGCTCAGTGGAATTAAATACTACAGGCACAGGCACAGAATAATATATGTCAAAAAGCCCTGGCTTATACATTCTACAAAAATAAAGGTCTTGCTTGCTTTGTTCATTGCTCTATTTCAGACCCTGAGCAATGAGTCTGACACTTAGGAGGAACTCAATTGCAGTTTGTTAAATGAATTTTTTCACTTGGGTCCATATTTCCTCTGACTTCCAAACCGTTGCTCTATAATGCCAGAGAATCAAACAAGAACTGATACTTGAGGAATACTCCAGATCATATTCATATATATATATATATATATATATATATATATATATATATAATACTTGTCAGGCTTCTGCAAAGCAGGGGTTATTTTTTTTAATCCTCAGAAAGGTATAAGTTCTTATAAGGAGGAAGTGACAGAGCTGGGATTTTAACCCAGGAATCTTGGTTTCACAGCCATCAAGACTGCCTTTATAGAGAGCTGTAATACCAATTCTCCTTATTTCTCAGAGTCAGAGTGAGAAGATGAATACATGCAAGTCACTGAAGGGATCAAAGTGCTGGACAAAATGAGAAATGATAATTATTATTGCTGGCTCATTCTGTCAAACTTTATTTATTTTTCCTTAATAAAAATTCACTTTCCCCATAACCCATTTCCTCCAAGAAGCTCACTTTAAGTGTGAAAGACCAACAGTGCCTGAAGTTATCTAACTGCTGAGTCAAGTCCTGATAAGGTCATAACACAATAAAAAGAAAGAGGGTTTTTAGTTCGTATATTTTCTTTCTCTGCTTTTCTTGGCAAGGTGTATGCCTTTGACTGGTTTAGAAAAAGTACCACCATACAGTGCTGAAACTCAGTGATGATTAAATCAAATCATTCCATTGCTGGGACTATACCCTAAGAATCCTGAAAAACCAGTTCAAAAGAACCTATGCACCCCAATGTTCATAGCAGCACAATTTATAATAGCCAAGTGCTGGAAGCAACCTAAGTGCCCACTAGTAAATAAGTGGATAAGAAAACTGTGGTACATTTATATAATGAAATACTACACAGCAGAAAGAAAGAAGGAACTCTTACCCTTCGTGACAGCATGGATGGATCGGGAGAGCATTACGCTAAGTGAAATAAGCCAGGCGGTGAAAGACAAATACCACATGATCTCACCTATAAGTAGAACCTAATCAACAAAACAAACAAGCAAGCAAAATACAACCAGAGACATTGAAATTAAGAACAAACTGACAGTAACCAGAGGAGGGGGAGATTAATAGGGGAAAGAAGGGGAAGGGTTGTCAGGAACATGTATAAAGGTCACATGAACAAAGCTAAAGGGGGCAGGATTGAGAGTGGGAGGTGAGGAGGGATGAGGTGGGGGGAGTAATAGGGGGAAAGTGCAGACAACTGTACTTGATCAGCAATAAAAAATAACTAAGTAAAAATATCAATTAAAAATCATTTACTGTGTAGTAGAATAACAATAACAGTAACATAATACTTTTAATTATTATTATTTGTACTGAAATTTACAGTTTGTAAAGTTTTGTCACTTCCAGTAACTTATTTCTGGACTTTAGTCTCCCATTCTCATGCCTGTTCATCATCTTTCAATCCTCAAAACCAGCTGGGGTTTCACTTATCACATTTTGCTCAAAAGTTTGTTTCTTACTGTTGGTACAAACTAGTGATGCCCAACCTGGTCTTGCAACTCCTCAGGAAGTTTTTGCTCATGTTATTCCCTCTCTTTGAATTCTTTTCCCTCCTCCCCTTCTCTTTGTATTAAAATCTTACTTACCTTCTAAGGCTAACTCAAATCTTGCCATTCCTTCTAAGTCTTCCAGGTCCACCCCAAGTCACAGTGTTCTTGTTTTTCTCAGGAGGCCTGATTCACTCCTATCATTCACTTGAAACTTAACAGACCATGCATAATATAATTAATTTCCATGACTACATCAAAATTATGTATGCTGCATGTATATGCAGCAAAAAACTAGTGTCCTATGAATATATCTTGACCATGTTGCTAATACTGCCACTAATATACCATAAATTTTCCCAAATGTATAAAAATAAAATTTATTTTATTTCAATTAAGAAACATTGACCTCAGCTTGTGTGGCTCAGTGGATTGAGTGTTGGCCTGTGAACCAAAGGGTCACTGGTTTGATTCCCAGTCAGGGCACATTCCTGGGTTGCGGGTCAGGTCTCTAGTAGGGCGTGCATGAGAGGCAACCACAGCGTGATGTTTCTCTCTCTCTTTCTCCACCCCTTCCCCTCCGTCTAAAAATAAATAAATAAATAAATAATATTTTTAAAAGAAAAAAACAGACCACTCTAGTCAGTTTAGCATTGAAAGAGTTTAATTGTAAAATGTAGTAGAAAGGTCACCAACTAGGATTGGGGGTGGGGTGGTGAGACAGGGCTTGAGAGTCTAGTCTTTGTCCTGCTATTCACTGACTATAGTCATCTTTTCTTATGTCTGTGCCTCACTATTCCATGCTATATATTAGTTCAACCAATTTCCTAAAAGATTATCAGTCTCTTCCCCATTCCAGATCTGATTGTCTAGAAGTTTACTATTCCTATGAGCACACTTCTATCTCCTAGAGGAATACAGAGGCTATGACAACATACTGGGGTCTAGAAAAAAAAATGCCAAATCCCTCTGATAGGTGAATACTAAGAAAGATATCTAAGAGACACTTTTGAACTCAGAGTGAAAATAGTGCTCACTCGCTCACTCTCTCTCTCTGTCTTACACACTCATGGCACTAGTACCTTCCTAAATGCCACTGTGCCTCATAACTAAAGAATGGGCCACAGTGGCATTTAGAGTTGCATGGCCTTGACTTTGCTGAGCCCCAGTAGCTCATGAAAGTCCATACAAAAGATTCCACAGAGTGAATCTTCCATAGTGTATGTACTTATTCACTTGCACTTTTCACAGCCCAACAGATCTGTTCTCTGATACTCTCCAGTGTTGAAAAATAGATCCAGGTGTTTTCCTGGATCTTGCTATGAAACCAAAGCCACCATAGCACAAGTCAGGTAAGGGAAAAAATTAATTAAAAATATTAACAAGTACCCTGGCTGCCTGGCAAAAGGGGGAAAAGCTTAACAATATATACAAAATGATGGCTAATGGAATATGTCAGTGAGTATTTAATTTGCCTGCTTTTCATTGAATGTGAAAACAGCATGGGTTCTTTTCTGATTCCTTTTGCTCTACTTCCAAAGTTCTATAATCCTGGCCCATTTGTCTTTCCAAGGTTGACCAATGTTGGGTTGGCTGAGCACAGAGAAATGAGTGTGCTCATCACAATAGGCCTTTCATTTTTTCTTAAAGATTTTATTTATTTATGTATAGAGAGAGGGGAAGGGAGGGAGCAAGAGAGAGAGAGAGAGAAACACCAATGTGTGGTTGCCTGTCATGAATGCCCTACTGGGGACCTGACCCATAACCCAGGCATGTGCCCTGACTGGGAATCAAACCAGTGACCCTTTGGTTTGCAGGCCGGTGCTCAATCTACTGAGCCACACCAGCCAGGGCTAGAGTGGTCTGTTTTTAATTTTCCATGTCAACCAGTTGATCCTTAGAAGTTTCAACCAACATTTATTTGTTGAGTGCTGACAATTTGAAGCACTGGGAAGGTAGAAATAAATAAGGCATCTTCTTTACTTTTAAGCAACAGCTCATGCCAAGTGATGAATACTCAGGGAAAGAAACATTCCAACACTGTGATAAGAGCTATAAGGAATAAACATGATGCTGTGGGGAGACAGTGTAAGGATAGAGTAACTAACTATAGATCAGGGACAACATCTGAGAGAAAATAATACTTAACCTTGCTCTCAAATAAGTTTTATGAATTCACCAAAAAAGAAAAAAAAGGGAAAGGAGAAAGGAACTAATTAGGAATAGGGAATAGCATCAGCTTTCAATGAGTGGAAAATAAAGCTTATATGGCTAGAGAAAGGAGTGAGTTGAGATTCGAAGTTCAGTATAGAATAGCTGGAAGAGAACCAAATCAACGAATTTTCTGGCTTTATTCTGTAGATTCCTGGAAAAAACATTGCACATTTTAAAGTTTTGACATTCATTTATACATTCCCTGCACTCCAGGTGACATTTCAATTGACAAATTTTTTCCTGTCTAAAACTCCTAAATGGCTCCCTAATGTGTTTTAGATATAAACTAAGTTCCTTACTGTGACATCCAAGACTCCCATGTCAACTCCCCTGTCCACCTCCCTTTCCATTCTTAATTCTCACCACTTCAACTTTTGTACTTAGTAAAACTTTGTTTCCTAGCTCTTCAGTTGCCTGAGAAGTGAATGCTGTTAGACACTCCTTTGCCTTTGCTCCTGTTTATTCTCTGACGTTTATCTCTCATTGTTTTCTCCCTAACTAATTACTTTGAACCCTAGCTCTTGAGCACTCCTAAAGGAAATCTTCCCTGATGCCCCTAGGCTGGGTTGGGTGGCCCTCCTCAGTGCTTTCAAGCATCGAGTTCTCATTTCTTGCCTTTCATTAGTCACATTCTATTGAAATCATCTGTTTGCTCCTCTGGCTTTGTAAACAGGCTGTGAACTCCTGATGGGTAGGACTTAGGCCTCAGTTCACTTTGTACCTCCTATTTCTCAGTAATGGCCTATCAGAGTGTGATTGGCTCCATAAGTACATGTTGAACTGGACTGAGTGTTGGCTAACTAGACTTTGGTAGCCTATCTAGGTTTTCATGACTCTGAAATTAATGCAGGTTTTCAATGCCTGAGAGCCAAGTGTAAGTGTCAATATGGGACCTTAATCCATACCTGATGTTCTTCTGAAATCAGATTATTATTTTAAGAGAATAATTGATTTGAGTTAAGGTAAGGCTGGCAACTGAATTTCAACAATATGCAGGCAGTTAAAATCCAGGAGCTAAAGAAACATCATCCTTCCCTCATCTTTGCTCCTTGACACTAGCCTCAAGGTGGCCTGGATTAGTCTGGCTTGTAGTCCACCCAGGAGGAAGATGAGGGAGGTGGGGCCAGTCACAAGATTGATTGGAGATGTGCCCAGTTCCAGGCTTCGGCTGATACTGGAGGCCGAAGCCAAGCCTGAACTGGCTTACAACTGTTGCAGCTCCCTGCAATCGGGGTGCTACTTCAAAGAGGGACATTTGAGCATCAAACGGTTATACCTTGTGAGGGATTAAAACCATACACCCCTTCTAATTCCCTTTCTGGTGAGGGGGTAGAGTCCCTTAGAGGCCCTGGAGAAAATAAACTGAGAATCAACTTTTTTTATTTCTCTGCAACTCTAACTTCTAGCTAGGGCCTCCATAGCACCAGAATGATACAATAGAAAATGATAACTAAATCAGTTATCTAGCCCTAGAAACCAAATGTATGTATAAAATTACTGTGATTATTATTTTCTACCTGTGTCTGTTATTTTTTTCCAGATTTCAGTCAAACCGGTTTCTGTGTGTAGACAAAATCTAAATGCCAGCACACAGACAAGGTATTGCTGAGTATACTTCTTTTAATAAAATGAAATGCTTTCCTGCTAAGAATCATCTTCAGAGTATGGTGTATGTATGGGGAGAGAGAGAGAGAGTAGGTACTGGGGGCCAGCCAGAGAGATAAAACAGCCAACACTTTTCTTCTAAAGCAACCCAGGCATTCAGTATTGGACCAGGGCAAAATCATATCAGATGATATAGCCTCTGTATTTGGTTTTTGCTATTTCACCAAAAGGAAAATATAGCCAGCCACTCAGCTACCACAAGTCTGTCAAAGATCACATTGTGTGGTAGTGGCAGTCCTGAGAGGAGGCCCAGATCTCACAACTCCCTGTTCTATCCAAGGCCAGTAAAACCCACCAAAAATTTCATCTTCAAAGTATTTTTTATAAATATTAACTAGAGAAGGCTCTGACACAAGTGTGTGGGAGGAGAGCAGCAGTCATACACTGGTCCGGGGAATAAATGTGAAGTGGCAAGAAGCCAACATGGGCTGCTAATTTTGGTGAAAAGAGATCCTGGACTTTGTCGGTGAAGGTCAGTGAGAGTCACAGAAATAATGTCCTTTTAAAAGATTGATAAACTTTCATTAAGTCAATTTTTCTGTCCTCAGCCTGTCCATCACCTAAACTAGGTAAGTCCTTCAATGGTTCTTTGCATCATTAGGAAACTTGGATTTTCTCTTCCTGCAGCATTCCACAATGTAATCATCATGTAGGGGATTATAGATTAATAACTATTAAATATATCAGGTTTTCTGTCAAGGGACAGTTTGAATTTGAGAATCACCAATGTGTTCTGGTCTCTGTATAAACAGGGAACAGGGACAGCTTTATGATCATGTGACCTATGGAGTTCTACAGGGCCCCATAGTTAGAAGAACCTCAGCTTGCTTTAATGATCTGCTATCCCCACAATGAAATTTTAATAATTGTAACAAATGAAAATTGCACATTTTCTTTTTTAATATCTTCTTTTTTAAATTTTATTTATTTATTTGTAGAGAGAGAGGAAGGGTGGAGAAAGAGAGGAAGGGTGGAGAAAGAGAGGAAGAGAAACATCAGTGTGCAGTTGCCCCTCACACAGCCCACACTGGGGACCTGGCCTGCAACCCAGGCATGTGCCCTGACAGGGAATCGAACTGGCGATCCTTTGGTTTGCAGCCCACACTCAATCCACTGAGCTATACCAGCCAGGGGCACATTTTCATTTTGTACTGAGCTCTACAGATTACATAGCCAGTTCTGGAAGCTTCACATCTTCCTTGACCCTTCACATGTCTGAATTTCTAAAGACATACACTGCCAATTCTGAGCCCATCTAGCATGGGAAATACATGCAGTGGTATTGTGAAACTTTAAAGACATGTCTAAGGATATTGTAAATCTGAAACTCCTCTCTGACTTCATGCTGCAGAGCGAACAGGTGTTAGGGATTTTGATTTACATACAACTCAGAAAATTTATGACCAGAAATGAGGATTGTAAAAAAATAAAACTACCCTAGTGCCTCATATTTAATCTCTAGTCATTCCCATTTTGAATCTACAAAGAGAAATAGCTAAGTGCCAAGCTTTCAGGCTTTGCCAGACTTGTGAAAAGCACACATGACTCTTTCTCCTTAGTATTCTTATTGGTGGAAAAGGTTCTAGAAACTGGTGTTGGCAGAGTTTTTGAGTGGTGCAAGAGCCAGAACCCCATCCAACTCACTCTTTTCACAGCTGTCCTGGCTTCTGACAACTGCAAAAATTACTTTGTCAAGTATGCAGCTCTGACTCCAAACAGGCCTGAGAAGAAACAGGGACCTGGGAATCCAATTGCATAGTATTTAGTTCCTAACCAAAATTCTCCTTGATGGTTCATAGTTCTTAATCAGAGGATGTTCTTTCTAAACTTCACTATTAAACTAGTGCTTCTCAACTTGTTACCTTGGGTGACAAATCAGCAGCATGAGAGGCTAGGGGCAAGACACATTTAACTCCTATGGAAGTTTGAAGGCATATTCCCATTTGAGTGTACCATACAGGATTTAGTCCATGTAGAGGAAAAGTGGAAGAGAGTCAATGAGTACTTTCACAACTTTCATTTTTAATCTCTCTTAATCTACAGTTTTTCTATTTACAAATTTGTCCTGTATAACTTTGAGAGTATTTTCTGGTCATGCCCTGATACTAGCTGTAAAAAGAAAAAAAAATAATCATGAGAAAATACAACTTGGTTTAAAAAGTCCCTGAGTGCATACCCAGGCTTTTCTGTTTGGGTTCCAAGACTAGTTTCCATCATTTTAGAAAATCTACTGTATGTTAAGAGCTCTGGGATAATCTTGACAATGGTTAAGTGAAGAGAGAAACCTTATTTCCGTTCATCTTCCATATAGAGAAGGAGGGAAAAACAGAAGACCAGGCTTGTTTTGGACCAAACTATATTTCCTTATGTGATAATTACATTGTGGAATGCTACAGGAAGAGAAAACCTGATGATGCAAAGACTTTACTAGTTTAGATGATGACTTCCTAAGGCTAGAGGAATTGACTTCATGAACTTTTACCGATCCTTTAAAAGGATACTATTTTTGCGATCCTCACTTTCTCTGATAAAATTCAGGATCTCTTCTAACCAAAATTAACAACCCATAGCAACCATGTGACTCTTCACCTTTCAAACCTCAACTTTATTATCTGTCAAATGGGAATGATGATCCCTGTTCTACCTACCACATCAATTGTTGTGCAGATCAAATACTATCATTAATTTTTTTCAATAAATGTTTATACTTGGTTGCATAAGATGCTAGCTTGGAAATAAAGGGGCTAATGCTAAAGAATTATACAAAGAACTATGAGGCTTCAAAAGAGGTAGAGCTTACTTACTGCTGCAGGGATCTTGGAAGGTTGCAGGAGCAGGATTGTGTAGCTGACATTATGACATTTAAAAAAATGGTCAAATTTATCCAGGAGGAGATGGGGGAAAGTGGAGACTGTGAAAAGTGCAGGCCTAGCCAAAGACTTAAGGAAAGCACAAACTATGTGTGTGTGTGTGTGTGTGTGTGTGTGTGTGTGTGTGTGCGCGAGAGAGAGAGAGAGAGAAGAGAGAGAGAGACAGAGAGAGACAGAGAGAGACAGAGAGAGACAGAGAGAGAGGGATCATATTGAGTAGAGCACAAAGTGAAGGGTCAGACCTGCTAAAAGTCCCAGAGAAAATATATGTCAGAGACTATGTGAAAATCCAGTTTTTTGGTCTTGTTGTGTGGATTCCTGGCTTTAGGGGGAAACATGAAGCAGCAGTAATCTTGTACCATCCCATAATTCCTATTGTCATCAGGCCTTTCCTTGCCTGTCCCTGGCTACTATGCCCACGATGAGATAAAAACCCAGGTTGGGTAGTAAGATCTATAGTTTCTTAACATCAAGTGAAAAATAGACATCCACTTGCAAACATGAAGGGTTCCAAAGAGCAACTGGTTTCTTCTTAGCAGGCTTGAACCAAATGTCACCCTTTGGTGTTCTCTGGAGATGTTAGCCCTGTAAAATTTGTTCCAGTTCTGCTTCTAATATTTTGCCTTCTGGGTCTTTTTTACCCCTCATCTGGAAATCAAGAGTATTACAAAATAAGAGAATGGTTAAGAAAAGAATTCTATTAGTATGTAAGTGCAAAGAGTCTGTCAGTATATAAGAATGTGTGTATAAAACAGAATTTAGGCAATAGCAATGGAAACATGAAGTTCAGTTTAACTTGCTACTGATGGATCTTGGGCAAGTCTCTTTCCCTCTCTGAGCCTCACTGCTCCCATTGTAACATTGGAACATGGGTGGGGTGGGGTGGAATAAAAAAATCTCTAATTATGTCTAAGCACTGACATCCTATGAATTTATGTAATAGTATTAAATGAAAAGTAGATTATAAAATTCAAATACACACATAATTCTTTAAAGATGTATGTGTGGTAACTGCCTAGAATCAGAGGAGAATAACTGTCAAAAGTATTTGAAACTTTTTTCTACCAATTACACAATAATAAAATTGAATAATATGGACTAATTTCTAAAGGTTTTCCCAGTTCCGATATTCTAGGATTTAATCTTATATTTTTTTGTTAAAAATAATTTGTCAGTATGCATATCTCCTGATAAGATTTTAATGTCTCTTCCACCTTGAATTCCTTTCACTGTTAGATTTATGACAAAACTTTTAATGAAATACTCCAGGGTTTGGCAAAGTTTTTCTGTAAAGAGCTCAATAATAAATACCTTCAGCCTTTTGGGCTAGTCAGTCTCTGTTTCAATTATTCAACTCTGCCAATGTAGCTCAATAGCAGCCAGAGACAATATGTAAAGAAATGAGTGTGGCTGTCTTCCAACAAAACTTTATGTACAAAAACAAGCAGTGATGTAGTTTGCTGAAATAGTTGATAATCAAATCCATAAATATATAAAATAGTTAGCAAAAATGTTCAATATTTATAAATACCAACAAAGTCTTTGAGTTTTAAACATTTAAAAGAGAAAATATTCTAAGTGTATAGTTTATAGACAATTCCACATTTTAATAAACTTCTTTGTTGACAAAATCCCCCAACAGCCACAGGGTGTGATTTATAGCATAGTTTGTACAACCATACCTGGTTTTACCTGGTGTGTCATGATCCTTTTGCTATTGCAGGTTTTGGCTTATGTGAGTTATACAGAATGGCAAGAGGAAGTAGAAGAAAAATATCATTTTTAAAAAGCCCTTGATATTTCTTGGTTGTCTATTCAGGCAAAATTGAAATGCTGTACTCTATAATTCCTGATGAAGGATTCACCTGAGACAACCCAAGAAGTGACTTGTAAACTTATCCTCAAATTAGTTAAAATGGGATTATCAATGTATTTCAGTATATATGTATCACAAAAGTTTCTTGCCACTTTGGCTGCAAGAGAAAGAATTGTTATGTGGTGTGAGAGAAGTGGTTTAGATGATAAAATATTTGAATTTCTGTCATAGTTCAAGGATTTACAGAAATATCAAGATAGACATTTTCAATAAGGATTACTCTGAATTTCTGAACTCTAGTGACACTGTTTTTATATAGTTTCATAGGTGTTTCTTTTTCCTTCTAATAGGATATAGAAACTTTGAAGGCAAAACAGTGTTATTGACAATAGCCAAGTGCTGGAAATAGCCTAAGCACCCATCAATAAATGAATGGATAAAAAAAACTGTAGTACATTTACACAATGGAATACTATGCAGTAGAAAAAAAGAAGGAACTTCTACCCTTTGTGACAGCATGGATGTATCTCAAGAGCATTAAGCTAAGTGAATTAAGCCAGGAGGTAAGGGACAAATACCATATGATCTCATCTTTAAGTGAAACCTAATTAACAAAACAAGCAAGCAAAATAGAACCAGAGACATTGAAATTAAGAACAATCTGACAGTAACCAGAGGGGAGGTGGGAGGAGATAATGGGGAGGAAGAGGGGAAGGGTTTTCAGGAACAATTATAAAGGATACATGGACAAAACTAATGGGGGTGGAATCAGGGGAGGGAGTGGTGGGGGTAAATGCTGATAACTGTATTTGAACAATGATAAAATAATTTAAAAAACACTGTGTCTAATGCTTCTTTGATCCTTAATGTAGTGATTAGCATGGTGTGAAGCACATAGTGGGTGTCCAGTATTTATTTTGGAGTTTTTTGAACACCCAAACTATTCCAGTCCTTGACCTGTAACTGGAGGAGTTTAGGGAGGCAGTAGATGGATAAGAGCATAGACAAGCCAGACAGCCTGTGTTTTAATCCTGACTCTATCATTTCTTAGCTGTGTGACCTTACACAAGCTATATAACCTCTTGTGTGCCCAAGTTTTCTTATCTTTAAAAGAGGGATAATAATAGTATCTGCCTCACAGGGTTCTTGCAAGAAATAAATAAGTTGATATATGTGAAGTTCATAGAATGGTGTGTGGAACTTAGTAGATGTTTCATATGTGTTATTATCATTAACATTTGTTGCATAAATAAAGAATGGATAAATGAAGTCTCTGGTACTTATGGACTGGACAACAACTCTATACATATTTATTATATGATGGATTTAAATGTTATTCAAATCCACTTAACATTTAAATTAATCAATGAGAAAGATCCTTGGATCACTCAAGATTGACTTACATTTCCATAATCCGACCTGTGGCCTGTGGAGAAACAGCAGGTCAAATGAGGGGAAGATGAAAGTGTGCGTGTGTGTGTGTGTGTGTGTGTGTGTAATTCTTGGAGCCATGCCATCAGCAGTTCAACTGTTGAAAATGTGCTATCTGAACACCTATGTCTGGAAATTTAAAGTTGATCTTCCTATACACTAAA
Source organism: Anoura caudifer (assembly GCA_004027475.1). Classification (NCBI taxonomy): domain Eukaryota; kingdom Metazoa; phylum Chordata; class Mammalia; order Chiroptera; family Phyllostomidae; genus Anoura; species Anoura caudifer. The sequence continues at coordinate 66,682 of PVKU01006925.1, forward strand.
AAGACAAGAGACTTCCCATTTGCTCAACAGGCATTCAGTTCACTCACAAAAGACACTGATTATTGAAAATAGTGTAATTTTTATCATTTGAAGGATGAAGGATAGATGCATGTGTTTTCTCTTTCCTTCTTAATGGATTTCTAAATGGCTATTTTTATATCTTCCAGAGGGACGGTATAGTTTAATGGAAAGGCTATGGTTTCTAGAATTGGGTTTGAATCCAGATCTGTCACTATTGTCACTTATCAGGAAGCCCTTGGGCTTTTTAAAATTTTATTGTTGTTCAGTTACAGTTGTACCCATTTTCCCCCTGTTGCCCTCTTCTACCCCATCCAACTCCCACTCTCAAAGACAATCCCCACACCATTGTCTTTTTCCATGGGTCCTTTGTACATGTTCCCTTTCTTTCCCCCATTACCCCCATCCTTCCTGCCTTCTGGTCCTGTCAGTTTGTTCTTCATTTCCATGTCTCTGGTTCTTTTTAGCTTGTTTGTCCTGCTGATAAGGTTCCACTTATAGGTGAGATGATATGGTATTTGTGTTTCACTGCCTGGCTTATTTCACTTAGCATGATGCTCTCCAGATCCATCCATGCTGTCACTAAGGGTAGCTGTTCCTTCTTTCTGTCTGCTGCATAGTATTCCATTGTGTAAATGTACCAGTTTTTTGATCCATTCATTTACTGATGGGCACTTAGGCTGTTTCCAGCAGTTGGCTGTTGTAAATTGTGCTGCTATGAACACTGGGGTGCATGAGTTTACTTCTCATATTACAGAAGAAGTAAGTGAGTCCCAGAAAAGATAATTTTTTGGAGGTAAATATGGCTCATTGGTGGGATTGCTCAGGCTTGAATGCAGGTTTTCTGATTCAAGTGCAATGTCCTGTTCATTATATTAAGTTTAGGTCATAGTAATTTGGCAGTAAAATCAAGCTTTCTGGTTTCCATATCAAAGTTATCTTTACTGCATTACATTACACCTCTTATCTTCTAGATTTTTTGGTCTATGAGCATCCATGAGCAGAATTCAAGCTTAATAGCAAGGTGCAACAGACAGCTGTCCATCAGTGCTTTTAGATAGTTAATTTGTCCCTTTGCCCCACCCTTCCTTAGGTTAACAGTTTTCAAATTACCAACATCAGTGCTTCATTTAAAAAAATCTTGCAATAGTATGATGTCCTCTGTGAAAAGGCAGGATACATGAGATAATTTTATTTCAGCCACTAAAACCTACACAGTAAAGGGATTAGTCAAAGAACATATAAGAAGGACCCATGGACATGGCAAGTTGAAAAATGGTATGATTTTGATCATCATTTGACAGGTGAAGTACAAAGACATAAACAATGGTGTGGGTATTGACTTCAGAAGTGGGGGGTGGGCTGGGTGGAGGAGGGTGAATGGGGAGATATTGGGATAACTGTAATAGCATAAACAATAAAACATTAAAATCTACAAAAATTAAAATGAAATAAAACACATAAAACAAAAATACCCTCAGACAGTTCTATAGGTTTTCCTTTAAGTGTATGAGTAAGAGTAAAGTAGGAGCAAGGGTGTACAATTTACAAACATCTCAAAAAGAACACACCAGAAATCTTCTTGGCATGAAGTCATTGAGTCTTCTTGCAAAGGCACAAAAGAAGTCATTAGGAAACACATGGAAAAAGACTAGAAAGTTGCTATTAAAATTGTGGAAAAACTTCACATCAAGAGTTTACCCCCAAGGTTTGAGGCAAGGACTTCTTAATTTTTAAAAATTATTGCAAATGGAATGTTTTCTTAGTTTTATTTTAAAATTGTTCATTGCTATGGATGGAAATATAATTGATTATTTTATATTGATCTTACATCCTGAAACCTTGCTGAAATTATTTAATATTCCCAACAGGTTCTTTTTGGGTATATTCTTTAGAAATTTCAACATACAAAATCATGTCACCTGTGATTAGAAATTGTTTTACACATTTCTTTCAAATTTTTATGGCCTTAAAAAATTGTTTTGCCTGGTTGCTACAATGTCCAGTATATCATTGAATAGAAATGACTTGGAATGCATATCTTTGTCTTTCCCCTGATAATAGGGAAGGAAGCTTGCGCTCTTTTACCATTAAAAGTAACATTAGTTATATTAATCTTTCATTGACTGGCTTATTTAACTTAGAAATATTCTCCATTTGAATCCATGCTGTTGCAAAAAGTAAGAATGCTTTATTTTGTACTGCTGTATGGTATTCCATTGTGTATATGTACCACAGCTTTTTCATCCACTCATTAACTGATGGGTCCTTAGGCTGTTTCAAAATCTGGGCTATTGTAAATGCTTCTATGAATACAGGGGTGCATATGTTCTTTTGAATTGTTGTTTTGGGATTCTTTGCATATATTCTCTGAAGTGAAACTACTGGGTGAAAAGGCAGTGTCATTTTTAATTTTTTTGAGGAAATCCTATACTATTTTACAAGTAGCTACACCAGTCTGCATTCCCAGCATAAGTACACTAGGGCTCCCTTTCCTCCACATCCTTGCCATCACTTATGTTTGTTGATTTATTAATGATAGCAATTTTGGCAGGTGTGAGGTGGTATCTCATTGTGGTTTTAATTTGAGATACCTAGTGATGGTGGCTAGTGATGTTAAGCATTTTTTCATATGTCTATGGGCCATCTGTATACCATGTAATCTTACTTATAACTGGAATGTAATGAACAAATGAACTAAGGAACAAAGTAGAATCAGAGGCACAGAAACAAAACAGATCAACAATTGTTGGTGGGGAGGTACTGGTTGAAAGAAAGTGAAGGGATATAACAATGGACATGTATGCATGTCTCATTGACATGGACAATGATGTGGGGTTGACTATGGAAATAGGGAGTGGGCAGGGGAAGGGAAGAAAGGGGGAAAATTGGGACAAAGTAGTAGCATAAGCAATAAAAAATTGCTCAACTTTCAAAAATGAAAAGGGAACCAACCATATGGGAAAACATATTTGCCAACAATACCTCTGTCAAAGGTTCGATCTCCAAAATATATAAAAAACACATGACTCCACACCAAGAAGATAAACAACCTAATTAAAAAATGGGCAAAGGACTTGAACACACACTTCTCCAAGGACATACAGAGGGCTCAGAGATATATGAAAGGATGCTCAGCATCACTAGCCATCAGAGAGATGCAAATTAAAACCACAATGAGGTACCACTTCACACCAGTCAGAATGGCCATCATTAACAAATCAACAAACATCAAGTGCTGGTGAGGTTGTGGAGAAAGGGAACCCTAGTACACTGTGGGTGGGAATGTAGACTGGTGCAGCCACTGTGGAAAGCAGTATGGAATTTCCTAAAAAAACTAAAATTGGAACTGCTCTTTGACTTGGCAATTCCAGTGCTGCAATTATACCCTAAGAATCCTGAAGCACCAATTCAAAAGAACATATGCACCCCAATGTTCATAGCAGTGTTATTTACAATAGCCAAGTGTGGGAAATAGCCTAAATGTCCATCAGTAAATTAGTGTATCAAAAAACTCTGGTACATTTACACAATGGAATACTATGCAGCAGAAAGAAAGAAGGAACAGCTACCCTTTGTGACAGTATGATGGAATTGGAGAGTATTATGCTAAGTGAAGTAAGCTGGAGGTGAAAAACAAATACCATATGATCTCACCTATATGCAAAACCTAATGAACAAAACAATGAACCAGCCAAAAAGAACCAGAGACATGGAAGGAAAGAACAAACTGACAGTGACCAGAGGGGAGTGGGGGAGGAATAAAAGAGAAAGAAGGGGAAGGGTTAAGTCAAGGAACATGTACAAAGGACCCATGGTCAAGGACAATGGTGTGGAGATTGTCCTTGGGAGTGAGGTTTGGATGGGTCACGAGAGAGCTGGGGGGAAGAATGGGGACAACTGTAACTGAAAAACAACAAAAATAAATAAATATTTTTTAAAAAGGATTGATTCTGTGGCCAGACTACCTGGGTTTCAATCCCCTACTCTACTACTTAGTAAATGTATGAGCTTTTGTAAAATCCTTAGCTTCTGTGTTTCAGTTTCCTCAATACAAATAGCTTTCCTTCCACCTAATATTCCCTGTAACTGTTAGAAAATTCTTGCAGGCCCTCCTGCTGTCTGTTTTCATCTTTCCATACTATGGCTGGTACAGCCATGGGCCTTAAGAATAATGATATTTTTCTAACCCTTAACTGGCACACATATTCTGACAATGGGATTTTGTGCTGTGTCCACCTGTAAAAGGAAGTCTAGTACATGTATTTTGGGTCCTCAAATTTTGGAATTTCTGAAACATTTTGACCATTTGGGTAGTGTCTAGGGACACTGGGATGAAATATCTGAAATCATGGCTAGAACATATGTGCATATATGCATAGCCATGGACATAGACAACAATGTGGTGAATGCCAGGGTGAAGGGTGGGTGGCTGAGGGGAGAGGCAAAGGAGCATAAATGGGGGACATCTGTAATAGTGTCAACAATAAAAAATCCAGATAATTTGCTTCCCTACCCCATATGTATAACATAATTAAACTGGTGTATCTTAATATTTATGCAACTCTTTGATAAACCAACAAATGTGATGAGGTTAAGTCTTCTCCTCCAACTCTCACATCCAAAAGAGACCCAGTTATGTAAGTGAATGGTTCAATGAGTGGGCTATGCCTTTCTGAGTATTGGCAAATGTGTCCTTCTTGGGGAGGTACAGCTTGAAACCAGGGTACATAGGACAAGTGAAATGAGGGCTGAATTTCAGCCTTCACTTATGCTTTCCACCAGGCCCCTCTGTGCAACGAATAACCTGAAAATTTCACTTAATAGATCCTGACTGTGAGGGTAGGAAGAAATATCAATAGATAGGATCAAGCTACTGTCAAAATTTCACTACACCACTGTTGCTAATGGTTGGATTAGGGCACAAAATTCAGCTCCCATCTTAATTTCTTGAAATTAGGTCTGTGCTTTTAGAGAAGTTTCTCTATGAAGGATTTAGCTCAAGGGAATTTGTGAAGACATTAATTCCATATCAAATATACCGAAGTAAAAACAAAAACAAAAACAAAATATATGAACCAATTTTGAAACAACGATCCAGAAAAGCCCACTCAGACATTAACAAAAAGGGATTATTTAATGAGACCAGACTGTCCTGTTTCATCAAGATATCTCCTGCAATTTATCTGGAAAATGACTAGAATGGAAGAAAGGTCCCTTCTAGTGGCTCAGTGGTTGAAACCAGGCTTCTGAGTCAAGCTACTTGGTTCATAACTTGTGTCTGCCAAGTACTGTGTGACTTTGAGCAAGTCATTTGATTTTTTTGTTTTAGTTTCCTCATGAGTCAAGTGAGCATCTTAATAGTACCTATTTCATAGATTTGTTGTGAGGATGAAATGATATCTATTATAATATACACATATAATGAGTGTATATATATTTATACATATATATAGTGTTGGGTACCATGTCTAGCACATGGTAAGCACGTAATAACTATAGCTATTAATATTAGACAGCGGTTTCCATAGAAGTAAAAACTGTCAGACCTGAAATAGAACTCAGAGGAATTTAGTCCATTATCCTATACATAGATTAAATGGAATTCCAAAGAATTTGAACGTCTGAAACGGAAAATCTCTAACTATATAGAAAACTAAATCTTATCGATGAAAAGAGATTTGGCCTAGGAGACACAGAAAGTTAGTGTGAGTAGAACTAAACTTTCTTGTCTCAATAACCCCATGTGTCTGCCACTACATAGTTCTGAGCTGGGATTACAGATTTGGAGGACAGATGAAAGTGATTATTTAAACACTATAAACCAATGGGCCTGTTCTCTCTTTCCAACTTTCCTCATTGACCTCACTTCATTCCCTGAAGAAAACAACTATTAATGACTTAGAGTTCTTAGTGACTCAGAGGTAAATAGCAAAGTGGGTATAGGGTTTGGTGTCCAGAATCTTGAATTATAGCACTGATTCTGCCACTTAACTAGCTGTATGACATTGGGACATGTCATTCACTTGGAGTTTCAGTATCTTCACATGCAAAATGTGCATAAAAATAGCTGTCTTGTTTTCTTGACAGAGTTCTTGATAAACTGAATGCAATAATGTATATATATGCCAAGTGCTATCCAAATGTTGATTGCTAACTTTCTTCTTTAATGTTTATTTATTTATTTGAGAGAGGAGAAGAGAGGGAGAAAAAGATGGAGAGAAACATCGATGCAAAAGAGAAACATCAATTGGTTGCCTCTCACATGCACACTGACTTGGAGGAATTGAACCAGTGACCTTTCATTTTGCGGGATGATGCCCAACCAACTGAGACACACTGGTCAGGGCTTGATTGATATTTTTATTGATAATATCATGTGAATGTTGGTTGTTTTTGACATTTCCCAGGGTGTGTCATTTTAAATGCCTTCATAAGATGGGAGGGGATGCTAGTTGGTTTGCTTTTCCAAGTATACACACATCCTTCTCGTCCTTAACTTTGAGGAGCTGTGTTTGATTTCCTTATTGGTTATATTAGTCACTGGAGATGTGTATTACCATGTTTGTGAGGGATCACTATAGTCTCTTTTTGTATAGTCTTTTAAAAATCTTTGGATTCTAGAACTCAGGGGTGCAAACATTTTCTTATAAATATATATAAAATCATTTCCCAAATACAACCACTGTTAACAGTTTGGAATATTTTATTTAGACTTGTTTTATTTCTAATACATATAAGTATGTGTATGTCTATATATTTTCATAGATAGCATTATATTTTTATAAGAATGGGATTACACCATTACAATGTTTAGTCATCTCCTTTATCCACTTAATGAATATTGAATACATTTCCATTTGGAAAAAAATTGGCTTCATTGCTTTTAATAAAAACACTATTCTATTTAATCAGTCACTTACTTATTTATATTTAGATTGTTTTTAACTTTTCACAATGTGAAACATTTATGTAATTGGAGATTACTCTGTGTCCCTCTTCTTTCTCTTTCTCTCTCTGCCTGTGTGTATCTTTCTGTAATTATCCAAATATTTCTGTAGGATAAATTCTTATACATTTTTCGAAGGGTCAAAGGGTATGGACATATCAAATTGTGATAGAAACTAGCTTATTGTCCAATTTACACTTCATTTGTCAGTCAATGTGAGATCTGGATTCCACATAAATATTTAATCTATGCATCTGATAGGTGAAAAAATCTCATTGCTGTTTTGATTTGAAATTAAATATATGATTTCAGCATCTTTTCATGTGTTTAATGGCTATTTCTATTTCTTCTTTCAAGTTCCTGTTTCTGCATTTTGTTCATGTATCTTTTTTTCATTTAAGTGTGTTGGTATACAATATTATATTAGTTGTATTGTTTCAGGAGTAAAATACAGCAATTTGACATTTTTATACCTTAAAATATGTCCATTTATCTCTAAGAATATTAATTATATTTGTTATATAGGTTGCAAACATGTTAAGATCAAAATGAGAATCAGTGAATGTGAGAGAAAAGTAACCCAGACAGAGAATAAAGAAACTTGGGCTCTAAGCCCCATTTAGACACCAACTTGCTGTGCAACCTTGGACAAGTCAGTTAACTACTCTATTTCTCATTTACCTCAACTCCAAAATGTAGTTACAATGACTATTTCATTTCTCTTTGGCTAATAGGATTCCTTTACAGCTAAAATGAGACTTTTTTTCACAAGTACTTTGTAAAATGAAGAGCCCTATGAAAGTATAAAGCAATAGTAGCAAACAAGATCAACATCCTGAAAATTGACAGAATAAACAGAAAAGTGAAACTAGGGCTCAAAAATGCCATAATATTTATTTTAAAATATTTTACCACTTTAAAAATATGAGTTAAAACCAGTTAATCAATACAGAATCATTTGTACAAGAGAGAACTATATATATATGTATACATACATATATAAAGATGTTTAAGGTAGCATTTGCTATATTTGTGAAAAATAGAAATTTTCAAAATATTTAATGGGAAATAGATTAAATACATATGTCCCCACAGCAAAAGTTATTAAAATAGAATAAGATGAATCTATATGTGTGGACAGGGAAAGAATGTCCAAGATATATTATGAAGTGCAAAAAGCAAATTATTAATTAAACATTAAGTATGCATGATTATATATATTAAAATGTGTATAGGCATTTATATTCTGTATAAAATATATAATAAATAGATTATATATGGTACTTCCTGTCAGGATGAAGACATAGGTAAACATGGCACACTTCTTCACACAACCACAGCAAAAATTACAACTAAACTACAAAAACAACTATCACCCAGAATTGTCAGAATATTGACTGGTATGGAAGTCTGACAACCACTGAATTAAAGAAATCACATTCATCCAGATGGGTAGGAGGGGTGGAGACATGCAGATGCAGAATAGGTAGTTCCACACCCACATGTGGTAGATAAAAGTTGGAAGGGATACCTCAGAGGTGAGGGATCCCAGCCCCACACCAGACCACCCAGCCCAGGGTTTCAGGCCCAAGAAGATAAGTCCCCATAACTTCTGGATGTAAAAACCAGTGGGGGTTTGGGCAGTAGAAGAAACTGTGAGATTCTCAACAATATCTTCTTAAATGGCCCACAACAGACTTAGGGCTTATGCAGACCCACTCCCTCTGGTATCCAGCACCAGAGCAGCAGTTGAAAGGACACCAGTGGCATATGGGGAGAAACTGAAGTGTCTGGCATCAGGGTGAGTACTGGGAGGCAGTTTGCTCCCGAACAAAACTCCAGAGACCAGAGACTCCAGGGTGGCATTGTCCCCTTTCTGAGTCTTCTCCCACTCAGAGAAGTGACATCATATTTAAGACTCCATCATACTGGTACATATGGGTTGCCCTGCCCTGGCAATTACCTCAGGCTCCACCTGATTCAATGTACCAGGGCACTTTTCCACAATAGGCTGTATTACTAAGACAGAAATTCAAAGCAACTCTACCTAATACACACACAAAAAAACAAACACAGGGAGGCTTCCAAAATGAGGAGACAAAGAAATATGGCCCAAATGAAAGAACAGAACAAAACTCCAGAAAAAGAACTAAACAAAGTGAAGATAAACAATCTAACAGATGCAAAGTTCAAAACACTGGTTATTAGGCTGCTCAAAGAACTAACTGGGTTCTTCAACAGCATAAAAATAGATAATAACACTCAGCAAAGTGGGAGTACAGAGAACATAGTTCAACATAATAAAGGCCATATACCAGAAACTTATAGTCAACATCATACTCAATAGGCAAAAACTAAAAGCTTTTCCACTAAGATCAGGAACAAGAGAAGGATTTCCAGTTACACCACTTCTATTCAACATGGGATTGCAAGTCCTAGCCATGGTGATCAGGCAAGAAGAAGAAATAAAAGACATCTAAATTGGAAAGGAGGGAACAAAACTATCATTGTTTGCAGATGACATGGTAGTGTACATAGAAAATCCTATAGACTCCACCAAAAAATGAATCAACCTAATAAGTGAATTTGGCAAAACAGTGAGATGTAAATATTCAGAAATCTAAAGCATTTTTGTATACCAATGATGAAATATCAGAAACAGAAATCAGGAAAAAAAAATCCCACTAGCTATAGCAACAAGAAAAATAAAGTACAGTGAAATAAACCCAACCAAGAAGGTAAAAGACCTGTACTCAGAAAACTACACAACACTAAAGAAAGAATTAAGGCAGACAAAAATAAATGAAAGCATATACCATGTTCATTGATTGGAATAATTAACATCATAAAAATGTCCATACCACCCACTGCAAATTATAGATTCAATGCAATCTTTATTAAAATGCCAAGGACATATTTCACATATATAGAACAAACATTTCAAAAATTTATATGGAACTATAAATGACCCTGAAAAGCCTCAGCAATTTTGAGAAAGAAGAACAAAGTAGGATCACAAAAACTAACATCAAACTATATTATAAGATCACTGTAATCAAAAGAGTCTGGTACTGGTATAAGAACAGACACATAGATCAATGAAACAGAACAGAGAGCCCAGAAATAAATCCAAGTCTCTATGGTCAATATTCAACAAAGGGGGCAGAAGCATAAATGTAGTAAAAATAGCTTCTTCAACAAGTGGTGTTGTGAGACATGAACAGCTACATGCAAAAAAAAAAAAATGAAACTTGACCACCAATGTACACCATACACAAAAATAAACTCAAGATGGATAAAAATCTTAAATGTAAGTCATGACACCAGAAAGTCTTAGGGGAAAACATAGGTGGGTAAATCTCAGATATTCCATGAAGCAATATTTTCACCAATATGTCCCCTAGAGCAAGGGACATAAAGAAAAAAATAAACAAATGGGACTTCATCAAAATAAACAGCTTCTGCACAGCTAAAGAGAATATCAGCAAAATGAAAAGGGAACCAACTGTATGGGAAAATATATTTGCCAATGATACCTCAGACAAGGGTTTGATCTCCAAAGTATATAAAAAATTCACATGACTCCACACCAAGAAGACAAACAACCCAATTAAAAGTGGGCAAAGGAAGTGAACATACACTTCTCTGAGGAGGACAGACAGAGGGCCCAGACACATATGAAAGTATGCTCAGCATGACTAGCCATCAGTGAGATGCAAAATAAAACCACAATGAGATACCACTCCACACCAGTCAGAATGGCCATCATAAATAAATCAATAAATAACAAGTGTTGGTGAGGTTGTGGAGAAAGGGAACCCTAGTACACTGTTGGTGGGGATGCAGACTGGTGCAACCACTGTGGAAAACAGTATGGGATTTTCTCAAAAAACTAAAAATGGAACTGCTCTTTGACCTGGCAACTCCAGTGCTGCAATTATACCCTAAGAATCTGAAAGATTCTGTGCACCCCAATATTTATAGCGGCACAATTTACAATAGCCAAGTGTTAGAAGCAACCTAAGTGCCCACCAGTAAATGAGCGGATCAAAAAACTATGGTATATTCCTGGCTGGTGTGGCTCAGTGAATTGAGTGCTGGCCTGTGAACCAAAGGGTCATGGTTCGATTCCTAGTTGGGGCACATGACTGGGTTGCAGGCCAGGTTCCCTGTGGGGGCTGTGCAGAATGCAGCCGTATATTGATGTTTCTCTCCCACTCTTTCTCCTTCCCCTCTTAAATAAACATAATCTTAAAAATACAATGGAATGCTATGCAGCAGAAAGAAAGATGGAGCTCCTACCCTTTGCGACAGCATGGATGGAACTGGAGAGCATTATGCTAAGTGAAATAAGCCAGGTGGTGAAATACAACTACCATATGATCTCACCTTTAACTGGAACCTAATCAGCAAAACAAACAAGCAAGCAAAATAGAACCAGAAACAATGAAATTAAGAACAATCTGACAGTAACCAGAGGGGAGGGGGGAGGGGAAAGCAGGGAAAATGGGAAAGGGTCACCAAGGATATAAAGGACACGTGGACTAAGACATAGGGGGGTAGGATCGAGGATGGGAGTTGGGGATAGGTGGGACGGGGGGTTTGGAGGGGGAAAATGGAGACAACTGTACTTGAACAATAAAAAATAAAAAAGTTTCAGTCAAAATTGATTAAGCAGTGGTTAATAACATGTATTTTTATCTGAGTAAATAAAATTAATAAAATAATTTAAAAAAGAAAATTGTACTGTAAAATAAAGTAAATAGATTAGGTATGTATCTATATTATTTGTCCATATAGTTATATTATATATTATTAAATATTTAATCTAGAGCAAGGCTCATCAAGTGATAGCCTATGAGCCAAATTCAGACCCACTACCTTTTTTTGCTAATAATTTATTGTAACAGAGCCATGATCATTTATTTAATAATTATGGTGAACAGCCTTCATGCTATGCTCCACAAAGCATAAAACATTTAATATTTGACTCTTTTACAAAGGTAAGTTCCTGATACCTGATTTAGAGAAATGTATACAGTGTCATTAAGAGTCATTATCTCAGGGTGCTGAGATACATTCAGTTTCTAAGATATGTTTTTTCCAGAAAAGACTTCACCCTTCATCTGATTTCTTCAAAGGGCTCCATGTTACATAATTCTAATATTTATATCAAAACCAAGAGTTTTAAGTTGGTAGAATATATGTATATTGGTGTGTGTAATTTACTTACTTGTGCAGATTTTTATATCCATCACTGCAATCAAGATACTGAAATATTCCATCACCACAAAGATCTTCTTTATATTACATCCAGATCTTCTCTCATTCTTCTACCTCTAAGCCCTGTAAATCACTAATATTTTCATGGTCTCTACAATTTTATTATTTCATAATGTTATATAAATGGGATATAAAGTACGTAACCATGTGAAACTGTCTTCTTTCACTTGGCATAATGCCTTTTAGACTCATCTAAGTTTCTATACCACTCATCTAAAATTTTGCGTATATCAAAAATTCATTATTTTTTATTGTTGTATGATGTTCCATTGTATAGATGTACCAAATTTGTTTATTTGCATATACATCAAAGAACAATACTTAAGTGTTCCAGTCTATTCAGAATGTATATTTTACACATCATGCTCAATGTAGAAACCTTACCAGCATATAGGTCTCTTTACCCTTTATTTTTATGTCATATCCTCTATATACAGAGAGAAATACACCAGATAGTGTTATCATTTTAGCTTTCAACCATCACAAGTACTTTAAGGAACTTAAAAAAGAGAAAAAATAATCTATTTACACAGATATTTAACTTTTTGTTGCTCTTTCTTCATTTTTAATGTTTCAAGTAACTCCTTGGAATCCTTTCCTTTTTATCTGAAGAACTTCCTTTATCCTTTCTTTCAAAGCAGGTCTGCTGATGAAATATTTTTAAAAAATTTTCATTCATCTAACTTTTTTCAGTTTAATTCCTAAAAGTTATGTTTACTGTATGTAGAATTCAGGTTGACAGTTGTTTGAACATTTTAAAGATGTCTTCTTGCCTCCATAGTTTGTCATGAGAAATTTGCAGTTATTTGAATCTTCATTTCCCCATGTGAGTACATTAATATTCTGATTTTAAGATCTTTTTGTTACCTTTGTTTTTAGCAATTTGATTATGATGTATCTACATGTGGATTTATTTGAATTTATCCATTTGAAATTTGGATGAGTTACTTGAATCTGTATGTTTATTTGTTTCACCAATTTTAGGATGTTTTCAGCCATTATCACTTCAAAACCTTTTTCTGTATAGCACTCTTTCTCTTCCTACTTTGGGACTTTGATAACAAAAATATTAGACCTTTGGGTATTATTTTTCAATACTTAAACTCTGTTCATTTTTCTTTTCTCTCTGTGATCTTCAGAATGTATAATTTGTATTGCCTTGTCTTCAAGTTCACTAACTCTTTCCTCTGTTATCTAAAATTTGATACTGAGTGCTTTCAGTGAATGTTTAATTTTAGCTATTTTATTTGCTATTTATAAATTTTTATTTCATTCTTTTTTATAACTTCTATTTCACTGCTAAGACTTTCTATATTTCCATTCATTTTAGAGTGTTATTCTCTACTTCTTGGTTATAATAAGTATTTAAAAAATTTTTTGATAATGGTAACATCTAGGTCATCTCTGGATTGGCATATTTTAAAATTTTTTTCCCTTGAGAGTTGCTGAGATTTTTCCAGTTTTTTCATGTTGAGTAATATTTTAAATGTTTTTTATTGTTGATAATATTGCAGAGATTGCCAATTCTTCCCATCCCTTTGCCCTCTCCACCAAGGCCCTTCCATCCTCTCTAGCCTCCACCACAATGCTGTCTGTGCCCATAGACTTTGCATATGTTCTTTGGCTAATCTCTTCCTATCCCCTTTCCAGTCCCCTCTGAATTCTGTCAGTTTGTTCTATGTATATTTCTTCTGGTTTTATTTTGTCAGTTTATTTCATTCATTAGATTACATATATGAGTGAGATCATATGGTATTTGTCTTTCTATGACTGGCTTATTTTGCTTAGTGTGATATTCTCCAGGTCCATCTATGCTTTTGCAAAAGTAGGAGTTCCTTCTTTTTTACAGCTGTATCTCTGTAATTGCGGTAAAACAGTGTCTGTTGGCATGTTAAGATGCAAGTCATGTGTAACAGTAATATGAAAAAAATAGGTCCAAGTACATTTTTACATGAACTGTAATCCTGTTTGATTCAACTGTCCTTCAATGGCTACATGAGGGACATTTATCTTGAATAGTAAAGTTGTGCCATTTATAGCACCTGAAAGTTTGAAATGAGCTTCATCAGACCACATAATATTATCAATGATGTCATTGCATACTCTTTCTTCATTCAGAACAACTTTGTGGAATGGTAAATGCTGATCTGAATCATCTTCTAATAACCTATGATGTATTCTGGCCAATATATTTTCAAATCTAAAGGTTGCATTCGATGGCTCAAAGATCTATGGGAAATACCTAACACAATAGAAGCTCTTTGTTTTGGGGGCTCTTTGTAAATGCCTGACTCATTAACATTTCATTTTCCAGGTGGTAATACTAAATGGTCAACTACTTTTTAGAGTATTAGAGTTGGACTTGGTTTTATCAAATTTATCAAATATTCTGTAAGTTGTTTGTCTACTTAGTGAAGATGTATCAAATTCCTCATCCCATTTCTGTCAAAACTTTCTGGCATTGCCTGTCTTCCAGTATTATTTAAGTATCCACTTTCATTGGTCATTGGTTAAATTACCAGCCACCATTACCTGAAAGATAATTCATAAGTGAAAATATAAAATAATAATAATAATACAAATAAATATAACAAATAAATAACAAGAAAAATTAAGTGTTTTCCATATGCATAACTGTAAACCTACTTTTACCCACCACTATATATACAACAGACTATTACTTAGTGATAAAAGAGAAACAAATTTTACCATTTGTGATAACATGGATGGGACTAGAAGGTACTATGCTAATTGAAATCATCTAGACAAAGACAAATACCATATAATTTCACTTATATGTGGAATCTAAAAAAAAGGTGACCAATATAGGGTTGACAATTGCAGTTAAAGCATATTTGTAAGTCTGTACTAATGTCTAACAGGCCCTACATGATCTGGCCACTGATGGCTGTAGTATACTTCCCTAGTTTCCAACACTGAGATGAGTAGACTTCGTGGTCTCCTGCTCTGACATTTTAACATTTTATGTCCTTTCATCTGTGTGTATTGTGTTATCTTTCATGGCCTATAGCTCTCCTTAGGGAAGAGACCTGCATATTAATTTGGTACAGAGGTTAAATAGATCTAGCCCCAATTACAGAGTTTTAAAAATAACAACAACCATGTAGAGAGTGGATACTAAGTGCTGAGGGAATTAGGAGAACATATGAGGCAAGGAGATGGCCAGTGTTAGTGTACTGAGTAGAATTTGGTGGGGGCATATCTGGGATGGCTTCTTGGACTTTTTTGTGACATGTCTTTCTATATATCTGCAAGGAGTTTTGATCTTTCTGGAAAGACAAAAATGGCCAAAGGCAAGTGTTCATCTTGGCATCACTGGTAATTAAGTAAGGAAGAAGAGAAGAAACTAAGACAAAATGGAATAAGAAAGAATACAAGAAAGAGAAGAGATAAGATGAAGGAAAGGGAAGAAGAAAGATAGGAAAATACAAAAAAGAAAGTGAGGAGACAGAAGAGAAGAAGAAGGTAAGAAAGATGAAGAATAAAGAAGATGGAAGCAGAAAAGAAGTAGAGAAAAGGAGATAAGATGAAGAGAAGCAAAGATAATAAAAAGAGGAAGAAAAGGCAAGTGGCCAAATAAAAGAAAGAAGACATATCTATAGATTCAATACAACACAATTCCTGTTAAAATACTAATGGCATTCCAGTTCCATCCTGGAAAGCATTATGCTAAGTGAAATAAGCCAGGTGGTGAAAGTCAAATACCATATGATCTCACCTTTAACAGGAACCTAATCAACAAAACAAACAAGCAAAATATAACCAAAGACATTGAAACAGAGAACAGGCTGACAGTGATCAGAAGCGATAGGGGAGGGAATTTCAGGGGAAAAGGGGAAGGATTTACAGGAACAAGTATAAAGGACACATAGACAAAAACAAGGGGGGGATGGAAATGGGAGGGAGGTGGGAAGGGCTGGGGGGTGGGCTGGAATGGGAGTAAAAGGCAGAAAACTGTACTTGAACAACAATTAAAATAAAAAAGTAAATAAACTTAAAAATGAATACCTTAAAAATAAATAAAATAAAATACCAATGGCATATTTCACAGATCTAGAACAAATATCCCCAAAATTCATACAGAACTGAAAAAGACCCTGAATTACCCTCAGTAATCTTGAAAAAGAAGAATAAATTTGGAGGCATAATACATGATATCAAACTACACTATAATGCCACTGTAACAACAACAACAACAAAAGCCTGGTACTGGCATAAGAACAGGTATATAGATCAAAGGAGCAGAACAGAGAGCCTAGAAATAAACGCATGTCTTTATGGTCAATTAATATTTGACTAAGAGGGCAAGAACATACAATGGAGTAAAGAAAGTCTCTTCAATAAATGGTGTTGGGAAATTTGGACTGGTACATGCAAAAAACTGAAAATAGACCACCAACTTAAACCCTACACAGGAATAAACTCAAAATGGATAAAAAGACTTAAATGTAATTCCTCAAATCATAAAATTCCTGGAAGAAAACATAAGCAGTAAACTTTCAGATTATCTCACATAAGAATATTTTTGCTGATATATTTCTTAGGGCAAGGGAAACAAAGGAAAAATAAACAAATGGGACTATATGAAATTAAAAAGCTTCTGCATGACTAAAGAAATCATCAACAAAATGAAAAGTGAACCCACTGTATGGGAGAACATATTTGACAATGATACATCTGATACAGGTCATAGTTTTCCAGTCTCTGTTCTAGATACTAGATATACAGCAAAGTACTATTAATACTGTTTCTATTTGCAAGGCACTCAGAGTCTATGTGAGAGATATATACATTGAGTGAATCATTACAGGACTCTTCTCTGAGGAATAGCATCCAGTATTTTAAAGGCAAAGAAAGATGGGTTTAAGTCTGTGGAGTCAAGGAAGGCTTCCCTGACACCTAAAAAATTAGTAAGAATTTTCTAGGTGAAAGAGGATAGGGAGCATACTCTAGATTCAGAGGCAAGAGATATTTAGTTGTCATATATCTTTGCACTTGTCTTGGCTGTAACAGTTCTCTCAGACTCATTTTGATGACTTTGACAGCTTTGAGATATGCTGGTCAGCTAATTTGTAGAATGTCCCTCTATTGGAATTTGTTTAATGTTTTTCTCATGATTGGATAGGGGTTATGAAATTTTGGGAAGAAGACCACAGACAGAAAGTGCTATTTTCAATACATCCTGTGAAAAATACATATTATCAACACAACCATTACTGGTGATATTGATATTGATCTCCTCCTATTTGTTAGGTTTTAATTTAAGTTAAAGTGCAAAGAGTAGCCAGATTTCTGGATTGAACAACTGGGAAGATAGAGGTGGCATTTAATAAGCCAGGGGCACTAGAGATGGAACAGGTTTACTCACTTTTGGTTGTGTAATAAATAAGATTTCAATTTTAAATATGTTGAGTTTGCAGTGACTGTAGAACAACCATGGTGATTTTGAGCAGGCAGGTAAATATACTGGTATGAACTCAAGAGAAACATCTGAGCTTGAGGAATAATTGGAGAGCAATCAGTCTGTAAAGGATATGGCCATAAATGTGGTCACCAAGGAGAATATGTAGAATCAGAAAAAATGTTTGTAGCAGAGCCCTGGCCATACACTAAAAATATTAATAGAAGAGGAGAAATCAGTACTGAACCTGGAGGGAGCAACCGGTATATATGCTGCCAAAGTGAGCAGTGGAGGGAGCAATCAGAAAGGTAAGAGAAAAATCTACAGAGTATGCTGTCAGAGAAGCCAGTGGAAAGAAGCTATACAACATGAAGTGTTCAAATCATGCTATGAATTAGCAAAATAAGGCCTAAAATATCAGTGCTCATTCATTCAATAAATATATATTCCATACCGACTTTTGGCCAAGCATTGTTCTAAATACTGAAAAATACTGATGAACAAGAAAACAAATTCATTAGATAGACTGAGAAAGAAGTTGCTTTTTACCATAGAAAGAGTAGTTTCAATGGAATTATATGGATGCCAAACAGGAATGGGTTGAGACATGAGTGGGAGTTGTAAAAACAGTTAAAAAGTATAGCCAACTCTTTTTTAAAAATATATTTTATTGATCATGCTATTATAGTTGTCTCATTTTCCCTTTTCACTCTCCTCCACCCTGCACACCACCTCCCACTCACATTCCCCCACTTTAGTTCATGTCCATGGGTCATACATATAAGTTCTTTAGCTTCTACATTTCCCACACTATTCTTACCCTCCCCCTGTCTATTTTCTACCTACCTTCTATGCTACTTATTCTCTGTACCTTATCCTCTCTTCCCCTACCACTCCCCTGTTGCTAACCTTCCATGTGATCTCCATTTCTGTTGTTGTGTTCCTGTTCTAATTGTTTGCTTAGTTTGTTTTTGTTTTTGTTTTAGGGGTGGTTGTTAATAACTGTCAGTTTGCTGTCATTTTACTGTACATATTTTTATTTTATTCTTAGATAAGTCCCTTTAACACTTCATATAATAAGGGCTTGGTGATGATGAACTCCTTTAACTTGGCCTTATCTGAGAAGCACTTTATCTGCCCTTCCATTCTAAATGAAAGCTTTGCTGGATAGAGCAATCTTGGATGCAGGTCCTTGACTTTCATGACTTGGAATACCTCTTTCCAGCCCTTTCTTGCCTGTAAGGTCTCTTTTGAGAAACCAGCTGACAGTGTTATGGGAACTCCTTTGTAGGTGACTGTCCCCTTATCCCTTGCTGCTTCTAGAATTCTCCCCTTTATTTTAATCTTGGCTAATGTAATTGTGATGTGCCTTGGTATATTCCTCCTTGGGTCCAATTTCTTTGGGGCCCTCTGAGCTTCCCAGACTTCCTGGAAGTCTATTTCCTTTGCCAAACTGGGGAAGTTCTCCTTCATTATTTGTTCAAATAAGTTTTCAATTTGTTACTCTTCCTCTTCTCCTTCTAGTACCCCTATAATTCGGATGTTGGAACATTTAAAGATGTCCTGGAGGTTCCTAAGCCTCTCTTCATTTTTTTGAATTCTTGTTTCTTCCTTCTTTTCTGTTTGGTTGTTTCTTTCTTCCTTCTGGTCCACTCCATTGATTTGAGTCCCAGTTTCCTTCCCATCACTATTGATTCCCTGTGCATTTTCTTTATTTCACTTAGTATAGCCTTCATTTTTTCATCTAATTTGGGACCAAATTCAACCATCTCTGAGAGCATCCTGATTACCAGTGGTTTGAACTGCACATCTGATAGGTTGGCTGACTTGTGTTTTTGGCACTTAGTTGTATTTTTTGTGGAGCTTTGATCTGTTCTTTTGTCTGGGCCATTTTTTTTTGTCTTGACATTCCTATTATGTAGTGAGGGGCAGAGCCTTAGATGTTCACCAGGGCAGGGTTACCCACAATGCTGAGTTGTGAGGCTGTATGTGGGGGTGGGGTCCAAGAGGGAACAATGGCACTTGCTCCACTCTCTGCCAGATTTCAGTCACTTCTGCTGCTTCCTACAAGCAAATTGGGCCCTTCTGGTGCTGATTCCCATGTGGGTGGGTTTGTGTATGTTCTAGGACCCTGTGGGTCTCTCCAACAAACTCTCCTGTGAGGCTGGTTATTCCTGCTCCCTCTTTGTTTCACCTGGTTTATCTGCATGCTAATGTGGGACCGCCTGGTCTGCCAGCTGCAGCCATGCATACCCCATTCCACAATCCGCTGCCTTGCTGAGTCTGTCAGCTGCCACCTTGTGTGCTCCAGTCCACTAGCCACTGCCTTGTCATGAGTCCTCTCCAGCCCAGCTGCCTGACTCTGCCTCTCTTATCAGTCTGGATGAATATGTCTTCTTTAACTCCTTGGTTGTCGGACTTCCATACAGTTTGATTTTCTGTCAGTTCTGTTCTTTTTTAAAAATTGTTGTTGTCCTTCTTTTGGTTGTATGAGGAAGCACAGTGTGTCTACCTACCCCTCCATCTTGGCCAGAAGTCCTGCCAGCACCACGCCAGAGCCGGAGCTGGAGGGAGCCTGCAGAAGGCCGTGAGGAGCCAGGAAGACCTAGGAGCCAGAGAGTGAACCCAAGGGACAGGGCAGAGGGCTATAGCCAACTCTTTAAAGAGGTGTGGATTTAAAGAAGACTGGAGAGCTAGGGCAGTATCTGGAGTGGAATATGGCATACAGAGATTTTAAAAGATGTAACAGACTTGAATATGTTTAAAAGCAAAGGAGTAGGAATCTATAATTAGAAAATGTGATGATGTCTAAAAGAGGGAATTATCACTTTGAGAAGACAGGAAGGATAAAGTCCAAATGCAAATGGAAGGTTTAGCCTCACATATGAAGCTTTTGGGGTAAGTTATATGTTTCCTGAGAGCAGGCACTTGGCCACTTGTCCTTAATGTCTTTTTATGTAGTGTCTGACACAGCATCTAGGCTTTCAAAATTTGGGTATAATAAATGAATGGAAGGAAGGTAAAAAGGAAGGAAGGAAGGAAGGAAGGAAGGAAGGAAGGAAGGAAGGAAGGAAGGAAGGAAGGAAAAGGAGGAAGGAAAGGAGGAGAAAGGGATGGAAGGAGGAAAGGAGAAAAAGATGATGAAGAGGAGGGAAGGAGGGAAGAAGATTTTGCATTTTGTTTCAAGAGAATCTTACCAAGATATTACACAAGACAGTCTTGTCTTAGGTGAGAAATTGCAATGAAGGTGTAAACTCTCTTCCTATGCTTAGAACACTCAGGGATTTTAAGACTGTCCCCTGCTGAGAATCTTTCAGCCTGAAGTGGAAGTCCAAGCCTTGTTGTTGGGGGATAGAAATATAGAATTAAGGAGTCAGGGTGGACTTGCCTATGAGGGCCTGTGACATGAAACTGTCCATAGACTGGAAAATTAGCTCTATTATGCAATGGTGAAACAGTCTTGGTTTTGCTCAATGGTCTGTTTCGGAAGAAAACCGTGGTACACTCCCTTAAGCTAGTATTGTTGAATTTCTACTTATTATTCTCATGATCATTCTATACTAGGCTGACTGGCTCTGAGAAATAGGCAGGGTCACTAATATATGGGGAACCACCAACCCACCCAGGCCAATGAGAGCCCTGGGGAAAGTCTATCAAGTTTATTTGACAGGGCCATTACTGCCATCATTTTCTGAGATATTACCTAGATGGGAGTGGTAAAGATGACAGGGAACTTTCTCAATATAGCTTATCTGAGAACTCAAATTTAGGGATTTATTCCTTCCAGGAACCTAAGGCCCTAAATGACACTGTGGCTAAAAATTATCACATTTTGCTTGCTTGTTTCTTTTGTTGGTTAGGTTCGACTTATAGGTGAGATCATATGGTATTTGTCTTTTACTGTCTGGCATTGAAATTAAGAACAAATTGACAGTAACCAGAGGAGAGGCAGGAGAGGATAATGGGTAGAAAAGGGGGAAGGGTTGTCAAGAAACATGTATAAAGGACACATGGACAAAACCAAAGGGGGGAAGAATCGAGGGTGGGAGGTGTGGATGGCTGGGGTGGGGAGGAGTGGTAGGGAGAAAATGGAGACAACTGTACTTGAACAACAATAAAAATATTTTATTTTATTTTTTAAATTTATTTTAATTGTTGTTCTTGTACAGTTTTCTGTCTTTTGCTCCCATTCCAGCCCACTGCCCCAGCCCTCCCCACCCCCTCCCATTTCCACCCCTACTAGTTTTTGTCCATGTGTCCTTTATACTTGTTGCTCCAAACCCTTCCCCATTCCCCCTGAAATTCCCTCCCCTCCCCGCTCTGGTGACTATCAACCCCTTCTCAATTTCAGTGCTTTTGATTATATTGTGCTTGTTTGTTTGTTTTTTTGATTAGGTTCCTGTTAAAGGTGAGATCATATGGTATTTGTCCTTCACTGCCTGGCTTATTTCACTTAGCATAATGCTCTCCAGTTCCATCCATGCTGTTGCGAAGGGTAGGAGCTCCTTCTTCCTTTCTGCTGCATAGAATTCCATTGCGTAAATGTTTCTTGATCCATTCATTTACTGATGGGCACCCAGATTGCTTCCAACACTTGGCTATTGTAAATTGTGCTGCTATGAGCATTGGGGTGCATAGATTCTTTGGGATTGGTGTTTCAGGGTTCTTAGGATATAATCCTAGCAGTAGAATTGCTGGCTCAAAAGGTAGATCCATTTTTAGTTTTCTTAGAAAATTCCATGCTGTTTTTCATAGTGGTTGTACCAGTCTGCAATCCCACCAACAGTGCACCAGGGTCCCCTTTTCTCCACAACCTCTCCAACACTTGTTGTTTGTTGCTTTATTTATGATGGCCATTCTGACATGTGTGAAGTGGTATCTCATTGTGGTTTTAATTTGCATCTCTCTGATAGCAAGCGATATTGAGCATCTTTTCATGTGTCTCTGGATCCTCTGTATGTCCTCCTTGGAGAAGTGTCTGTTCATGTCCTTTGCCCATTTTTTAATTGGGTTGCTTGTCTTCTTAGAGTGGAGTCATGTAAGTTCTAAAAGTAGCCTCTTCAACAAGTGCTGTTGGGAGAACTGGACAGCTATGTGCAAAAAAATGAAACTCGAGCATAAGCTTACACCATACACAAAAATAAACTCAAGGTGGATAAAAGATTTAAATATAAGCCGTGACACCATTAAAGTCCTAGAGGAGAACATAGGCAGGAAAATTTCAGACATTTCATGCAGCAACATTTTTACTGATACGTCCCCTAAAGCAAGGGACATAAAGGAAAGAATAAACAAATGGGATCTCATCAAAATAAAAAGCTTCTGCATGGCTAAAGAAAACATTATTAAAATAAAAAGAGAACCAACTGTATGGGAAAATATATTCGCTAATGATACCTCAGACAAGGGTTTAATCTCCAAAATATATAAAGAACTTACAATAAAAATATTTTAAAATATCAGTATAAAATTTTTATCTCCTCCGGATTTGATAATCCAGGCTTCTGAACACAATTTCAACTTGACCTGAGACTGTTATAGTTGGCCTTAAAATATAAGAATATATAAAATCTTTAAAAATTACCTAATCCAATCTACTTGTTTTAGATGGGAAAACAGGCCTAGGAAAGGGAAGAAATTTTCTCAGTGATACATCTCATAGACATTGTTAGAGGTGAAAGCTTCATGAAAACTTATTAAAACTTAAATAGACAAGAACAACTTGGGTTCAAGTCCCAGCTCTGTCACTGACTAGCCATATAATTTTGTGGCTTGTTATTTAGCGTCTATCAGCCTTGGTGTTTTAAAGTGTTAAATAGGTATATTAATAATGTTAGTCTCACTGGGTTATTTTTATTGGTCAAGTGAAAAGACATGTGTTATCATACTCTGCCTGCAAAATACTACATACTATACATTTTAGATGAGAAAATTGAGGCCCCCAAATACTAAAATATCAATTTTGGGAAACAATGAGGGTTCCATAACCAAATTAGTTACAAAACTCTGTTTAACCAAGTTGAAAATGTTTATATACTATCCAACATATTGACAGCTTTTTATATGCTAATATGTGCTGTGATTCTGCAAAAAAGGATAAAATCCACACAAAAATTAGATATAGCATTTACTTTAAGATATAGTTGTGAGGTTTAAATAACATATGTAGAAGTGTCTGGCACTGAGTAGGCACTCATATAATTTTCCTCCTTTATTTCTCCCCTCTCACTGATTTGCCTCTGTTGAAAATGGATAGTACAGACACACTGTAGGGATACCCTAGCAAAATGCGATCCATTATTCTTAGCCAGAAATACAAGATGACCCTACTGAAAATCTTGCCCGCTGGTAACCAACTGCTATACTGGATGCCTTGTGACCTCTGTTGATCCCTTTTTCTTGTGTGACTCCAATATGCCAAAAGTCACTATGGCAAGTGGCAAGGGCCCTTTGTGCTTAGGTCATAATACAGGTAGGTGCTTTCCTTTTGCAGACAGTGGGGTTTCTGAACAGGTCATCTATTTCAACCATCTCATAGAGATGCCAAAAAAGAAATCCATTACTCACCCAATTCACTTACAAGCCTGCTATCCAGAAATCTATAGAGCCCAGGATACTGACTCTCTTGTTCAGGTGTTGATAGTTGTCTGAATGACATTCTACACACATTGAAATTTTTCTTTTTCACCCATCAGAATCTGCCATCCCCCTTCCTACATATACTTCTCATGTTCCCTTGCCTGTAAACCAAATTAATACCTGTTTTGCCCATTGCATAATCACAGGATAACTCATTCAAGTAAGTGGGTATAACTATAGCCAATCCAAGCTGGATAGTTGTCACTCTTGAAAAGGGTTCTGATTAGAGGTATCTTCTGATTGGCCCTATGAAGAGTAGCAGAGAGGATATACATTTCTCAGGTGCTGCCTGACATTAGCCCAATCTCAAATAATGTCTTCAACACACTAAGATTTCTTGATACTCTGTTTACCAACACTTTCTTAGAGCTTGAGACATAATCTGAATTTTTTCAAAATTTCCTGAACCCTATGATTTGAGCATGTCCCAGAACTGTTGGAATTCAGACCCTATGGCTGAGAGTAAGAGAAAGTGAGCTTTGGGCTCGGATATCTCCTGTGGACAGGTTTCCTAACAGCCAGAGCCTTGAAGATCAAGACTGTCTTGCCTTGGGGGCAGTTCTAGCTGGATATATTTAAGGTGTTGAATTTATTTAGTCATTCTGTAAAAACTGGCTTTCTTTGGGCTGAATAGCTAAATATAATTGAGTGCTTTCTATGTGCCAAGCATCATGACATACATTATGTCATTTAATCCTCAAAACATTCTATGAGTAAGCACATATTTTATTGTTCTTTTTAAAATGAGGAAATTGAGGCCCAAAGAGATAAGTGAGTTGACAAATGTCACATAGAGAGTAAGCTACATAATACCATACCAGATTGCTTCTAAGATGAATCATACATTTGGCTACTTCTTACAGACTTTTCTGAGTATTGAGGGGAGAGTGCAGGACACAATCAACAGACAAGTGTGATCAGAACTTCTTTGTCTTCAAGCATCCAACAACCCCCTCCTCACATCATATCTTAACCCTTGTCATCACACCACTCAACTGACTAACCTACTTGTTCCTCTACCTACACTGTCTGCCTTCCCTCCTGTTGTTACATAAAGTTAACCTCTGCACCTGTGCTCTGGAGTCCATCCTTTTAAATCTCAAAAACTTCCCTTTTACAATAATGTCTTTACTTCTCAGGTCTTTCATACTGGATTATTTCCATTACCAGCAGTACTTGACTATTTTCAGTCAAATCTTACTCTATATAAAATGTTAAAATCAACTTGCAGAATTCCATTAAATAGCTGGGTGAATTTTTTATAGAAATTACATTTACTATATAGATATATTCTGGATATTTGGCATATTTTAGAGAATTTCCATTTCAACTTTAATAGCAATGACATCCTATCACAATGAATATGATTATGTCTCTCAATTTATTGACATCTCCCACAATGTATTTCAAAAAAGTTGTATAATTTAATGGTCTTTCACATTTTTGTGAGAATTTTTCTGACAAATTAATTGTTGTTGAAGTATAATTGTCTCCATTTTCCACCCATTGCTCTACACTGCCCCACCAACCTCAATCCTACCCTCCTTTGGTTTGTCTATGGGTCCTTTATACATGTTCCTTGATGCCCCTTCCCATTCTTTCCCCTCTTACCCTCTCTCCCTTATCCCCTCCTCTCTGTTACTGTCAGTATGTTCTTTATTTCAATGTCTCTGGTTATATTTTGCTTGATTTTTTGTTTTGTTGATTAAGTTCCACTTATTGGTGAGATCATATGGTATTTGTCTTTCACCTCCTGACTCATTTCACTTAGCATTATGCTCTCCAGTTCCATCCATGTTGTTGCAAAGGGTAGGAGCTCCTTCTTTCTTTCCTTCTGCTCCATAGTGTTCCATTGCATAAATGTGCTATAGTTTTTGAATACACTCATTTACTGATGGACACTTAGGCTGTTTTCAGTACTTGGTTATTGTAAATTGTGCTGCTAGGAACATTGGGGTGCATAGCATCTTTCAAATTGGTGTTTCAGGATTCTTACGGTATAATCCCAGCAGTACAATTGCTGGGTCAAAAGGCATTTCCATCTTTAGCTTTTTGAGGAAATTCCATACTGTTTTCCACAGTGGCTGCACCAGTCTGCATTCCCACCAACAGTGTATGAGGATTCCCTTTCTCCACAACCTCACCAGCACTTGCTGTTTATTGATTTATTTATGATGGCTGTTCTTACTGGTGTGGAGTGATATCTCATTGTGGTTTTAATTTGCATCTCTGATGACTAGTGATGTTGAGCATGCTTTCATATGTGTCTGAGTCCTCTGTCTGTCCTCCTTGGAGAAGTGTCTGTTCAGGTCCTTGCCCATTTTTTAGTTGGGTTGTTTGTCTCACCAGACTAGAGTGTGAGTTCTTCATATATTTTGGAGATCAGACCCTTGTCCAAGGTATCATTGGCAAATATATTTTCCCATATAGTTGGTTCGCTTTTCATTTTGCTGATATTTTCTTTAGCTGTGCAGAAGCTTTTTATTTTGGTGAAGTCCCATTTGTTTATTCTTTCCTTTATGTCCCTTGCTCTAGGGATTATATTGGTGAAAATATTTCAGCATGGGATATTTGAGATTTTCCTGCCTATATTCTACCTAAGGTGTTGTTACTTATATTTAAGATTTTTACCCATCTTGAGTTTATTTTTGTGTATGGTGTACATTGGTGGTCAAGTTTCATTTTTTTGCATGTAGCTGTTTATGTCTCATAACAAACACTTGTTGAAGAGGCTATTTTTACTTTATGCTTCAGCCCATTTGTCGAATATTGACCATAGAGACTTGTGTTTATTTTTGAGGTCTCTATTCTGTTCCATTGATCTATGTGTCTGTTCTAATGCCAGTACCAGACTGTTTTGATTACCATGGCCTTTTAATATAGTCTGATGTCAGGTAGTGTTACCACTCGTACTTTGTTCTTCTTTCCCAAAATTGCAGCAGCAATTCCGGGTCATTTATGGTTACATATAAGTTTTTGAAATGTTTGTTCTATATCTGTAAAATATGTCATTGGTGTTTTACAAGGGACTGCACTGAATCTATAAGTTGCTTTGGGTAGTGTTGATGTTTTGAAGATGTTAATTCTTGCAATCCATGTACACAGTATATGCTTCCATTTATTTGTGTCCTCCTTAATTTCTTTCTTCAGTGTTATTTAGTTTTCTGAGTACAGGTGTTTCACCTCCTTGGTTAGGTTTGTTCCTAGGTACTTTATATTTCTTGTTGCTATATCAAATGGGATGTTTTTCCTGATTTCTGTTTCTGATATTTTGTTGTTGGTGTACAAAAAAACCTTAGATTTCTGAATATTGACTTTGTATCCTGCTGTTTTGCCAAATTCACTTATTAAGTCGAGTAGATTATTGGTGGAGTCTGTAGGATTTTTTATGTATACTATCATGTCATGTGCAAACAATGATAGTTTTACTTTCTCCTTTCCACTTTCAATGCCTTTTATTTCTTTTTTTAGAAAATAATTTATTTATTTATTTTTAGACAGTGGGGAAAGGAGGGAGAAAGAGAGGAAGAAAAACATCAATGTGTGGTTGCCTCTCATGCACCCACCACCGGGGACCTGCCCCACAACCCAGGCATGTGCTCTGATGGGAGGAAACCAAACCAGAGACCATGTGGTTTTCAGACCCATGCTCCAGCTGGGGCAGATGCCTTTTATTTCTTTTTCTTGTCTGAGTGGTGTGGCTAGGGCTTCCAATACTATGTTGAATAGAAGTCATGAAAGTGGACATCCTTGTCTTGTTCTTGATCTTAGTGGAAAAGCTTTTAGTTTTTCTGCATTGAATATGATTTTGGCTTCAGGTTTCTTGCATATGGCCTTCATTGTGTTGAGGTATGCTCCCTCTATTCCCACTTTGCTGAACATTTTTATCATAAATGGGTGGTGAATTTTGTGAAATGCTTTTTCCACATCTATTGATATGATTATGTGATTTTTATTTTTCCTTTTGTTTATGTTATATATTACACTTATTGACTTGCAAAAATTGTGTCATCCCTGCATCCCTGGGATGAATCTCACTTGGCCACAGTGTGCAACCTTTTTAACATATTGCTGGATGCGGTTTGCCGATATTTTGCTGAAGATTTTAGCATCTATGTTCATCAGCGATATTGGCCTGTAGTTTTCTTTCTTCGTTATGTCTTTATTTGGTTTTGGGATTAGGATGATTCTGGCCTCACAAAAAGGGTTTGGGAGTTTTCTGCATCTTGGATTTTTTTTTAATAATCTGTGAAGGATAGGGATTAGTTCTTCCTTAAATGTTTTGTAAGATTCTCCTGTGAAACCATCTGGTCCAGGGCTTTTGTGTGCTGGGAGTTTTTTGATTACTGCTTCAATTTTACCAGCTCTTATTGGTCTGTTCCAACCTTCTTCTTCTCCCTCTCCCTCTCCTCCTCCCCCCTCCCCTCCCCTC